>SZWC01006542.1:38099-49004 GCA_023375785.1 Penium margaritaceum
TGGATGATGTCAGGTGCTTCTGATTTGTACCTGAGAAAATGAACCCAAACCATGTGGGTGTAGTCATCAATGATGACTAAGAAGTACTGCTTTCCAGAGTGGGATGGCTCCTTGATGCAGCACAAGTCCATGTGAAGGAGTTCCAATTTCTTGGAGGTTGCAGTAGTTGTGTATGTTTGGAATGAGTGCTTGTGTTGCTTTCCTGCAAGACAATCTGCACAGGGTGGTGTTGAGGGATCAGTCTTCAGATTGGATGGAAGATCATGAGCCCCTTGTTCCGATGATAGTTTAGCCATGGCTCCATAGCTCAGATGAGCTAGACGTTTGTGCCATAGTTCTGCCGCTGTAAGAACTGAAGTCTTGGCCGGGCTTAGAGTAGGTGATGATGTGGTAGCAGCAAAGGCCATTTCAGGTTGCTCAGAGACGTGAGGAGCTGTTTGAGTGTTGAGGATGGTCAGTTTTCCCTCTCTGCGGGCAATTCCTGCAATGTGGTTGTTGGATGACACTATCTTGCATGTCTTGTCAGTATCAAAGGTGACTCTCAGGCCTTTGTCATTGAGTCTTGAGACCGAGAGAAGGTTTGCAGCCAAGCCAGGNAAAAGGAAAGCACTGTGAATTGAGCAGAATGCCATCTCCTCCATGATGTATTTTTGAGATATGGATGACTTGGTCTCAATGCTGGGTGCAGTTGAGCTGCTTGGTGTCACAGGATTCCCAGTGGGTGAAGGGTAACCAGCAGCTTCCAGAGCAAACTGCTGTTGTTCCAGCATTATTTCCTGCAGCTGTATCTGTTCCATCTGCAACAGGGATGGCTCAATGTCAGCATTTTTTAAATTGTCAAGGATGTTGACTTGAGTGTCAGCAGGACGTCTGGATGCCAAGAACTCTGTCAGAAGTGCAGCTGCTTGAGAGTGTATTTCTTCAGAGCAGTGTGCTTGCTGTGTTTTTCCACCATGTTGTTTTTGCTTTCTGAGTGGACAATTCCTGTTAATGTGTCCCAGCTGTTGGCATTCCCAGCACTTTGTGTTGGCATATCTGTTTGATGTTGTGCCTTGTTGGGATCGAGATACATGGCCTATCCTGCTTGGAGAAGTGTTGTTGAGTCTTGGGTAATGCCTGTTGTTGTGGAGATGGTCATAGTTGGGGTTGCTCATATTCCCTTGCCCATTTCTCCTGTTGCCATGAGTCTCAAATCTTGGAAACTTTTGAGTGCCCGGGTTCTGGTACATATTGTAGAGGGCTGTATCAACTCCGCCTCCCTTGCGATATTTGTCTTCTGCAAGTACAAGGGCTTCACAGGCCTTGTCCAATGTTAGGNGAAGTCCACGAAACAGCGTTAGAACCATTGCTTTTTCTGTGATTGGTTCTCCAATGGCCTTGATTCTGCTGGCTAGAGTCTTCAGATGTGAAATGTGGTCTTCCAGCTTGGTATCCTCTTCCATACGCAGTCCATGAAATTCAGCAAGTAGATTTGCTAGCTCAGCGTCAGAGGTCTTGATGAATCTGTCCTTGAGAGCCTTCCAGGCCACTCTTGGATTCAGGTCAGTGTTGTTGTCCCTGATCAAAAATTTGAGTCTGTCACTGATCTGGAGAGCTAGGAGAGCAAATGCTTGGTCACTGCGACGCTGCCACTGTAGTCTTTGTTCATTTGTGGCTGCTGCATCAAGAAGTTCTGTTGGTGGGTCAGATACAACTCCCCAGAGCCCCTCGTTGAGGTAGACCATTTGCATGTTAAATGCAAATGTATGGTAATCATCTCCGTCAAACTGTGGAATTTTGATGACTCCATCCTGTAAAGTTGCCATGATCAGCAGTCACAAGTGAAGCCAGGTAATTCCTGTCCTGGACGTTGTAACAATGTCAGTTGGTGATGTGGAGACAAGAATTATGCAGCCCTGCTCTGATACCACATGTTAGAAATTAAGATCCCAGAAAATGTACTGTCGCCTTGTCTCAACAAATTGCACAGCTCAGCTTGTCCTGAACCACAGTGAAGTGGCACCACACTTCACGGTTCTCAGGTAAAATCGCCTCTTACAGACATGCACTCAGAAATTACACACTGAGAGTCAAGAGGGAACCGAGCTGAATCCAGAGCTTCAAATCTCACTCAAAATGGTCAACTACTGAGTACAAACGAAGCTAAGAAAGAATGACTGAAGTCCTACTCNTCAATGTGCGATCGCGCGATCCTCGTGCCTCCTCGCTCATCCCCTGTCCTCCGCCCTCTGCAGCCGACCGGACCGAGATCGAGGGGATCGATCGGTCCGATCGAGCTGCCACGTCAGTGGTCCTCGCTCCTCGACCTCGCTCTTCGCTTCGACGCTCTGCTCCGGTCGGACCTGCGAGCCACCTTTGCCTGGAGTGCAAAAACCCTTGGACTAATTACAACTTGTCCCCAATTAACCAACATCGAGCTGCGGCCAGGCTAGGACAGGTGGGACACCCGGTTGGGTCTGCTCATAGTCTCTCACTGGTACCCGCTCCACTTAGGCAGCAGAATAGAAGTAAAGTAGGCAGAAGGTCAGGAGAGCAATAGGCCTCAGCTCTCCTGGCATTCTTGCCACTTTCCATTTTGCTATTTTTATCCTCAGTCACTTGACAACATAACATTTTGGTTATCTAACAGTACATGCCACAGGTTGCCACGGGCGGTGGCGTACAGTACGACAAGACCAGATGGACGTAGCGACACAGTGCCAACACCATGCAAGTGTACAACGTCGATGCTCATGCAGTCAAGGGCAATGACGGACAGGAGGCTGAGCTGGAGACCAGGGACGAAGAGGACATCGATCAGAAAGACGTCACCGAAAGGACCTCGGAAACGAACGACGCCAACACCACAGACAGGCAACACCTGTCCGGAGCCTGTCCGGACACCGGAGACATCGCCAACAGAACCGAGCATACTAAAGGCCTCACGAGAGGCCATCATGTGATGCGTGGCCCCGGAGTCGATGATCCAGATCTCGGCAGGGTCCTGGACCGGGGTCGCTAGATCGCTAATGGTCACATGGCAAGGGACGCGGACGCAGTGGAAGGAGACGCGAACCGAGACTGCCAATCGTCAAGCCATGCAACGTCGTCATGGGAAGGGGTAGCGGAGGCCATGGGAGACGATGAGACAGATGAGGAAACGGGACATGACCGTAGCTCAGTCTCAGTCATGCAGGGCTGGGTAGGAGAGCAGGAAGTGATGCCAC
The DNA here is from genome assembly GCA_023375785.1 of Penium margaritaceum. NCBI lineage: Eukaryota > Viridiplantae > Streptophyta > Zygnematophyceae > Desmidiales > Peniaceae > Penium > Penium margaritaceum. Next base: position 41,306 of record SZWC01006542.1, read on the forward strand.
TCGCACTTCCCTAGGGAGGAGGACGAGGCAGGCCGAGCTGGAGCGCGATGCACTGCTCCAACTGACGCTCACGGGAGGACGATCCGGGAGTGTAGACGGAGTGTGGGGTGACGGCACCGGAATCCGGGTAGAAGGAGGACTGTGTCGACGTCGACTGTTGCAGCGCTGGTGTTGGCTAGACTGGAGAAGCAACCGGAGTGGTGGAGCTGCTGGATGAGGCCGAAGTAGCAGAGTCAGCGATAGCTATGGAGGCAAGGGCGAGACGGCACTCCCGTTGGCGACGCATGGTGGCAATGATGTGCGCCTCGTCCGTCGGTAGAGGGTACGTGTACCACCCATGCCCGGGCTGGCCACAGTTGTGGCAGACCAAGCCTCCACTTCTGGACCCGGTCCACGGCCACTACTGCTGCTGTTGCTGATCCTTGCCTTTCTTGTTCTGACGCTTCTTCTCCCCCGACGATGATGAGGTAGTTGTGACTTGGGAGGCGACGACCACGGAGGTGACGGCAGGGGAGGCGGGAGCCTCTGTGCGCTGGAGGTGGGACTCCTGACGAGCTTCCTCAATCCCGAGGAAGTTCTCGTATGCCCAGGGCATGAGGGTGCCCTGGGCCGCCATGGTGGTGAGGACGTCATGAGAGTAGTGGACGAAGACGTCCGCGTACGCGTTGGTGGCACCGCGCTTGATGGTGAGGAGCGCGGCCAGAGGGGCTGGGGCAGAGGTACCGAGGCGACGAAGGATGTCCTCCGCCCACTGCCAGTAGGAGGTGACCGTCACGGTCTCCCCCGTGTGCAGGGAGTTGAGCTCCTGTAGCAGGCGGCTCGTCTCAGCCTCGCTGGACAAGCAATGGGGACGAGTGAGGACGTGCCACACGGCTGCAGGGTCTGGGGTGGCGCCAACGGTGAAGTCGCCTAAGAATGGCTCGAGGGCGAGGCGGGGAACCGGAGGGGCGACAGGGACTAGAGCACGGACGGCACGACCAGCGTCATATAACTGGTCGGCTAGGGTGGCATCATATGGCAGGGTGTAGTATGCCCACAGGATCTCACCCTGTGTCCAGATCCGGAAGCTGAGCTCCCAGCTCTGGAACTGCTCGCCGGCCTGAAGCGGCGGCGGCGGCGTCTCAAAGTCCTTTTACCTGCGGCCGGCACCCAGAGTGGGGCCAAAGACAGAGGTCACTATCTGCCGCTGGCGCTGAGTCTGCTGCTATGCCAGGTAGTGCGTGGCAGCAGACATAGCTGGGCTGGCGTGCCCTGGAGGGATGAAGGATGGCGGCACACTGGTGGCAGTATAAGAGACCAACGGCTGCAGTGCCGCAAGCTGCTGCGTCAGGGCAACGAGTTGTTGCTGAAGAGCAGCGAGGGGGTCAGGGTTGTCACCAACGACACCAGAGGGCTGCTGCTACTGCTGCTGGTGCTGCTACTGCTGCTGGTGTTGTTGCTTTTGCTACTGCTGCTGTTGTTGCTGCTGATGTTGTTGCTCCTGCTGCTGCTGTTGCTGCTCCTACTGCTACTGCTGCTCCTGCTGCTACTGCTGCTCCTACTGCTCCTGCTGCTCCTGCTGCTCTTGCTACTGCTGCTGCTAGTGCTGCTACTGCTGCTACTTCTACTGCTGCTGCAGCTGCTGCTGCTGTTGCTGCAGCCGCTGCAAGAAAGGGGGGATGGGGGTCCCCCCAACAGAGGAGGACCCCTCCCTAATGGGGCTACTAGCCATGGTTTGATGCCCTTTGTTTTTTTCGTGTGTGTTGCTGAAGTCAGCAGTGACGTCAATTGAGGGCGGTGGACGTCCTGCCCACCTTTAGGTTTTCTTCCCCCTTCCCTTGCCCCCCTTGTTTTTGTGAGTTGATGACATCAGCAATGACGTCAACAGCGGGATGCTGATGTCAGCAGTGGCGGTTGTTGGGGCCGCTGCTGCAGCTGCTGTTGCTGTTGCTGCTACTACTACTATAGCTGATGCTGTTGTTGCTGTTGGTGCTGTTGTTGTTGCTGTTGCTGCTGCTGTTGTTGCACCTATTGTTGCTGCTGCTGCAGTTGCTGTTGCTGCTACTACTGCGGCTGCTGCTGCTGCTGTTGCGGCTGTTGCTACTGCTGCTACTATTGCGGCTACAGTTACTGTAGCAACTACTGTTACTGCGGGCTGCTGCGGTTTCTGTGGCTACTACAGTAGCAAAGGCAGCTGCGACAGCCGCGGCAATGAAGTTGGTGGGGTGGGGGATTTTTTTTCTCTTGTTTTTTTTCTTCTTTCGTCTGTCACAACGGGTTTCCCACTGTTTGCTGCGAGCAGCAGGCTGCTGCTCGCTGACCGCGAGCTGCTGCTCGCTGGCAGCGAGCTATTGCTTGCTGGCAGCAGCGGGCTGCTACTCGCTGCTCGCTCGCTGCATGTAGTGAGCAGCAACAGCCGCTGCAGACTGCTGCCGGTAGCTGCTTGCTACTGTTGCTGCTACAGCTGACTGCTATTGCGGCTCGCTGCTGCGGTTGCTACAGCCTGCTGCCGCTACTGCTGCTGCACGTTATTGCAGTTACTGCTTGCTACCGCTGCTGCTCGCTGCTCCTGCGGGCTACTGCTGCGGGCTGCTGCTGCGGACTGTTGCTGCTGTGAGCTGCTGCTGCCGGTTGCTGCTGCTGCAGGCTGCTGCGAGCTGCTGCTTTTGCCTGCTGCTGCTGCTGCTGCACGCAGCTGCTGCTGGCTGCTGTTGCCACTGCTCACTGTCGTTGCCTGTGGCTGCCGCTGCTACACACTGCTGCTGTTGCATGCTGGTGCAAGTCACTGCACCTGGCTGACGTTGCAGCGTGCGTCGTCGCTCGCAGGTGTCGGACGCAGCCTGTCGCTCACCTCCTCGTGTCACGCGTCAGGGTCAGTGCTGCCAAAAAATTTCGGCAGCATTTCCCCTGGCCTAGTGGCCGTGGGAAAAATCTTACGCCGCCACCAGGCGGGTAAATGCTGTCAGAAAACATCCGGCAGCATTTTCCCTGCACTGGCGCATATGGGGGTCCGCCGGCCTTGTATGGCACCTATACGCAAGTCTTCTGCTGTTGCTGCTACGCTCTGGCTCTGATACCAAGCTAGAAAACCTAGGCAACAGGTTGGGGTAGCGGCGTTGTTGATGCAGCGTGCGGGCTTCCACGCTCGTTGCTTAAGTCTGCTGCCCGGTCAGTCTGCTGCTCTAGAGTCCAAGTCTGGAAGCTCTGGGTTTGCTACTCAGAAACGCGCGCGCCAGTGTTAGCGCCAGAAAGCAGCTGAAAACTGAAAGTGACTGATTAGGAATGAAGAATGAGCAACAATGGGAGACACCTCCAAGTTCTAGCTCCTCCCCACTAGTGTAGAACTTCTTACTCAGCTAACCAGCCAATCAGAAAATAGTCCTAGACCTATTTTCTCGCAGGCAGGGTTTTCTCGGTGAGCCCTGCCAGACGCCCGACAGCCCAAAACCCGGGTGTCGTCCGTTTTGCCTCAAAACTGGACCATATCATAAGACCCACGCTGCAAACACAGTCATGCGATCAGAATCAGCTATAAAAATCGCAGCAAGGAGTTATGGCTGCCCGAACCCAGGCAATGCCTACGACAGTTAGCGATGCCAAACAGGGCCATACAGTAGGAGACATGGACACTAGGCACCGCATGATGCTATAGACGCAATGCCACAACCAAACACAACGCTAGGTACATGCAGACAGCATCTGCAGTGACCGCCGGCGGCCCGATCGCCGAGGAGGCCTGCCGATGGAGCTGAGCACATCGCCAGAGGGAGGAGGCTCCAGCGAAGGGTGAGTGGGCCTCAGCGTGCGTCGACTCCACTGAGTGACACTCCAGCGGCATCAAGTCTCGCCGTTAGTTATCTGCACGCCGATGTACACAAGCCGGGAGGACACAACAGAGTACAATGAGAGATGCACGAAAACCAACACTTCCCTTGCAGGGATGTCCCCCCCTCCTATTCAAGTGGACAAGGACACCGAGTACGTCATCGAGGACATCCTTGGCCACCGACGAGGTCGGAAAACGACATAGTATCTTGTCAAGTGGCACGGCTACGACGCGGCGCAAAACACCTGGGAACCCTACGACAACCTTGGAGACATCGATCACCTCATCGACGGTTATTACCGCCGTCACCGGGCCACATCTGTATGCGCGCGGGGACGTCATGGCTAAAAGGGGGGAAGTGTTATGTACCAGACGTAGACGAGTCCCAAATCTTTCCGCGTGGGCATTTTTTTCATTACATGCATAGCCCACCGCGCCACGAAACCTCAATTTTCGCTCCGACGGTCGAGGGCAATTCAACCAACTGCTCTCTCCCTCCGGTGCATTCCCGAACCTATGATAGCTTCGACAACCTTCCCAAAACTACGACAGAATTATCGCTTCCTTTTGGTCGACTTCTCGACGGAGCGAGATGAATCTGGATTTTTACACATGCTTCGCGCATCTTAGACCGTTGATCCTCGAAGCCCCCCGACTTCTCGGCGGAGCTTCTCGAATCCGACCACTCACGACGCTTCTCCGCACGCGTCGCTCGACGTCCGACCCAATGACCCGGACTACATCTTATTTGTAACTCGACACCTGTATATATGTGTTCTGTCGTTCCGACACTTGTCATCGAAGTACACTTACCGCTAATTACAAATTGCTCAAGTGTCCCAAATCCTCAAAGTGTCTTTGCCTCGCAACTTCTACCTGTTCACCACCCACGTTCCGTTCGGCGTAACAGTGCAGGGCTTCGGGTGAAGTAAGGGGGGGACCTATTTTTCCGTCTCAAACAAGCTGATTGAAGAAGGGGTAGGTGGTGTAAAGCGAGGTGCTCAAACTTAGCGTCGAAAGGCCTCGGCGAGCTCGGAAAAGTTTGCGTTGTAAAACTGAATGACCGTTCTCCTCGTCGGAGTGGTCTTTTCCTCGCCCGAGTCGTCATGGCTCGCCACACCTTTCGAAGCTACGTTGATGTTTCTTTATAAAGTTATGATTTGTTTATTATTTGTAATTATTTATGTATTCCGTTAGAAAGAACGGTGGAAACTTCGTGACCGTATTTTCTGTCGAGATGGTCGTTTGGATTCGATTTCCACTATTTCCTTCACGCGCTTGCGTCAAGCTTGATGTGACCTCAGGGTGTCGGTCGCATAACAGTGTCCAAAAGACTGTTGCAATCAGGTAATGATTGCGACAGTCTTTCTTGACTGTAAATTTTAGGTTCCGTTTTCCAAAAACTTGTTGTGTTACATTCCTCCCCCTTTAGCTACGAATCGTCCTCGATTCGGTTTTCTCTATGCTGAAGAGGTAGTTTGTACACGGCCATCTACCAATGGTGATAAAAGCGCCAGTCTATGGAGAGGATAACATCATGATTCGGCACATTTCAAAATTCAGAAATTGTTCAGCTTTCAAAGAAGAAACAGTGGCCACGCTTCCTCCCCCTTTACATGAAGCGACCCCGCGACAGGTGCCCAGGCGTCCCCGTGACAAGCTGTTGGGAGTAAGCCAAAGATCAGCCCAAAAGNGCTCACGGTGTTGGAGGATGCGGTGCACCTCACACTGGCCTTCCGCGGCAAGGACAGCAAGAGGGGGTGGCTGAACAGACCCCTCTGCTGTGTAGGGTGCGAGGAGACTCACGTGAAAGGTATCATGGATGCGCATGGCTGGTGGAAGAGCCAACCGATAGGCCACACTTCCCAACTTCTGTGTAATCGTGAAGGGTCCCAACCATTTTGGCAACATCTTTCGTGCACCCGGTGTTTTCAGCCGCAAATTCCGTGTGCTTAACAGCACACGATCTCCGATGGAGAACGTCAGCTCACGACGTCTCTGGTCAGCATAGGCCTTCTGGCGCTGTCGAGCCGCATACAAATGGGCCTTGGCATCCCACCAGAGGGCGTCCATGCGCTCGACAAAGGCCTGGGCGGAGGGCACCTGATCACCGCCGCCCCCGCACTTCACCATTGAAGCGGGTACCACTGGATGCCGACCGTGATTGAGGAAGAATGGGGTAAAACCAGTCGATTCGTTGACCGCATTATTCACAGCAAACTCGGCTGGTGCTAAATAGTCGTCCCAGTCCTCCATTGTTGGGTCGATGTACATGCGAAGCATCTGCTCGAGTGTGCGGTTCATGCGCTCAGTTTGCCCATCAGTTTGGGGGTGAAAAGCTGAGGACATACTTTGCCGCGTTCCAAACCATTCTTGCAATGCAAGCCAAAACCGGCTTGCAAAGCGCGGGTCACGGTCGGAGATGATGCGAATGGGTAAGCCGTGGTACTTGATGACGCCTTCGTAGAAAAGCCTGGCAGTCTCTTCCGCTGTGATGCGAGTTATTGTGGGCATGAAATGGGCCATTCCTGTTGCCCTGTCCACAACGACCAAGATGGCATCGTGGCCTTTCTTGGTCTCTGGGAGTCCCATGATGAAATCCATAGACACCGACTCCCATGGGATGTCAGGGAGTTGTAGAGGCTGGAGGAGTCCCGCAGGTGCCTTGTTCGAAGTCTTGTTGCGAAGGCACAGATCACACACCATGCAGTACTTTCTGACGTCACTGCTCCATACTGGCCACCAGTAGTGCTGAGCCAACGCATGTCCTGTCTTCTTTGTTCCGATGTGACCTGAGGAGGGCGGATTGTGAAACTCGAACATGATCTGTTGTCGCAACTTATTGACATCCGGGACCACTACCTGCTCGCCATGCCAGTATAGCCCGGCAGCCTCCACAAGGCCATGGCGTTCAATGTTTTTTGGCTCGGTGAACCAGGGGTCCAAAGTGTAGCCCATCCGAATGCGATTTTTGAAAGGGTTCACACTGACCAGTGGTCTTGGGGGTGGGCGGAGTGGGTTTGTGTGCAATGTTGTCGCCACCGCAACAGCTGCAAAGTGCCGATTTGTGATCTCATTCTCGCTCAGCATGAGGCTCAAATGTGTTGGGTTTCGACTCAATGGGTCTGCCACGTTAACCCGTCCTGGTTTGTACTGCCAGGTGAATGTAAAGCGACTTAGGTATTCACTCCACCGTGCTTGCCGTCTTGAAAGGTTCGGTTGCGTCTGGAAGTACGTGAGGGGGTTGTGGTCTGTGACCACCGTGATTTGTCCCTCAGCACCTTCGAGATAACAGCGCCATACTCTGAAAGCATGCACGACTGCAAACAGCTCCTGATCCCCGGTGGTATACCTGGTCTCTGCATCTAAGAGCTTGCGGCTCTCGTAGGCAACAGGGTGGCCGTCTTGCATGAGCACAGCTCCCAACCCTGCAACCGATGCATCACAGCGTACCTCCCACGGCTTCTTTGGATTCGGGAGTGCAAGTACCGGTGCCGAGATCAGCATCTCCTTCACAGCCTCAAAAGCCTCAATGCATTTTGCTGACCAGCTCCATGTGCTCGCCTTCCGGGTAAGGGCGGTGAGAGGGCTCACCAACGTGGAGTAGCCTCTCATAAACCGCCGGAAGTAATTTGCGAGTCCAAGGAAAGAGCGGAGTTGACCTACGTTCTTGGGGTGAGGCCATTCTTTCACGACCTGCACCTTGCGAGGGTCCACCCGTATTCCCTCGCCACTAATGACGTGGCCAAGGTACTCCAATTCTGGCTGCGCAAACTTGCACTTACTTCTCTTGGCGAAAAAGCGGTTCTTGCGAAGGATCTCAAGCACCATTCGGAGGTGTCGCTCGTGTTCTTCGTGGTTCTTAGAGAAGATGAGGATGTCGTCAAGATACAC
>SZWC01006542.1:57606-77068 GCA_023375785.1 Penium margaritaceum
TTTTTTTTTTTTTTTTGCAAAATGCTTTTTATACCACATGGTGGGGAGGATGCCAATGTCCTGCGCACCACCGCATACAAGATATGGTACAAGCCACATCCATAGAAATGAGAAAACAGGGTTAACGGGCAAGGCCGTGTGGCCAGGACCGCTACACACGGGCGTCCACCGGCTCCACGTAACAGAGGTCTGAGAGGGAAACCGGGCCCTGGAGCCACGGAGCTGGTGGACGCTGCTGCAAATCATGGCGGAGCTCCAGATCCGGTCGGCCGTGGGCCACGCAAGCGCGGCGGATGACCGCGCACTGCCGCCGGACACCTGCAAGGGAGAGGCGCTGAGCGAAGAAAGCCACCGATCGGCTCGCCCAGGCTGCCAAGTCCTCCGGAGACGCTCCCTGATGTCCCTGCTGGAGGCAAAGCTGGGAGAGGCGGCGGAGAAAATCCCACGCTGCTGGCCCGAGCCCGCCAAGTGTCTCCCAGGCGAGCGGGCGGAGTACCCATCCCGGGCGAAGGACAAGAGCCGGGTGGTACTTCGTCCGCTTGGCCTCCTCCGCGTGCCGGAGCGCACGCCCCTCCAACGTGGCAGTCGCGCCGTGGGCATCCACGGTGGTGACATCGATGACGCACATGGCCCCATGTTCCCTGTCCTCCAAAATGAGGTCCGGCCGTAGGGTGGCAACGACAGTCGGGAGGAGGCCACCCGGCTCGACGCGCGTCGGCAGAGAGTGCTCGCGACAGATGCATGCCAACTCATCACGGATGGCGTGGTGGACCTCCGTGATGAACCTGGACCCCCGCTGACGAGTCACCGCGGCTGGGGTGAGGCCGCTGACCCCGCAGTGCTCCAGGTAGCCCAGTGGGAGGCCGAGCCAGAGCTGTGCGTGTAGTCGGAAATCTGCTGAGGAGAGGTGGACGCGGTCGCGGGGACCCGTCGGGGAAGCCTGAAGCCACAGTGCTGCGCCCCGCGAGCCGACCGCCCAACACCGGCGGACAAGCAGTCGCCGACACTCTGTGGCATNGCGTGGCGGAGGTCGTGGTAGAAGTCGGCGCTCAGCTGCTGGTAGATGTCACAGGGGGCTCCCATTTGCAGCTCCGACAAGGAGGGCAAGCGAGCCTGCACCGCGGCCGGAAGAAGAGCCACCGCCGCGTCCCAAAGAGGGCTGAGAAGGGAAGGTGCGGAGTGAGCTGGTAGCAGCGGGCCAAAAAGAGCGAGAAGATCCGACAGCAGAGTCGCCGATGCCGCCACGTATGCCAAGGGGGCCCGGGAGCGTGCGCCGAACAAACCACAGCCGCCATCGCGGAAGCGAAGCTGCGACTGTCGCCTGGCAAGGGCCTGAAAATCCCCTACCCGGGTCTGCAACGGCGCGTGAGTGAGACCCAGAATGCCCAGGACCGCCGTCCACACAGCATCGTCAAACCGGCCCAGGGTGTCTAGCCAAGTAGGAGTAGGAGGGAGCGCACGGATCCAAAAGCCGACTCTCGGGATGACACAGAGTCGCAGCAACATCATGGCGGCTTGCGCGTCTGGCAAAAGCGGCAATTCCGTCAGGCCCCGTATCTGCTCCTGGAGCCACTCCTCCTGCCAGCTGGACTCGAAGTCTGGATCACCGATCGGGCAGCCGAGAAGTACGACCCCCCTCGTCGATGCGCGGACGCCCATGAGAGAAAGTGGGATGGCGTCGTCCGACCGTCGCCAGAGGAGGCACTTGTGCTGCTGCACTCGGAGGCCCTGTCGCGCTGCTGCCGCCACGACCGCCTCGTAGTACTCGCGCAAGGGGGAAGGGGCCGCGACAATCGTGCCGTCGTCCTGAAAGGCACCCATGTAGCCGCACGCCTCTCCAGTCGAGTGTCGCAAGGCCTGCAAGCCGGCCTCCAGGACTGGAAGCAGCGCCAAGTCGAACAGCACGGGGCCCATGGGATCACCCTGACGGACACCGCACTGGCTAGCGAGGACTGCGGGGGTGCGAACACCGAAGAAAAGCAGCTGAGTGGGAGCCAGGTAGAACTGCCGCAGGAATGGGATCCAGGACCCGAAGCCGCGGTCGCGGACAACCTCTTGGATGGTGGGCAAAGGGCGTCGATGTCAGCTCGTGAGCTGCCGCTCGACGCCGAGCAGCAGTCGACAAGTGGGAGTCTCTCTACACCTCCCCCCCCCCCTTTTTTTTTTATACCCCCCCCCCCTTTTTTTTAGCAGAACTTTTTTCTGTTTTTTTCCCCCTGGGTGATGCACCAATACTTGAGGGTGGACAGTTGCCAACAGCACCCCTTCCCCCCTTTCCCCTGCCCCATGTGGAAGGTGTTGAACAGTTCAATCTCAATTCCCTTAGGCCAGAATGCTTCGGCTCATGTTGGACAGGCGGTATGGTTCAGCCTTGCCTTGTAGTTTGTCAACCTAGGTCCTTTCACCACCATTAGGACTTGGGGTTGGAGGGGGAGGTGGGGAGGAGGGGGAGGTTGGGCGGGGGGGGAGGGGGGGTGTCTACTGCCCATAGTGATGGACCTCTTGAATGAAGAGAACAAGTTGTAGACCTGAAGGTGGCATTCCGTAGAAATTCCACCGAGGTCGTAGTGACTAGTGCCGTCCTTTGTCCTTCACTGCTGCCATGCCTGCTTGTGCTTTGGCTTTGCAGCGAAGGAGAATCGCTCGGAGGTGTTGGAGGCTCTTCGGCGTCATGCGTCCGAGAGCAACCACGTACTCCAGTAGTAAGCGCAGCTGAGACCAACTCTCGAGATGCACAACCCTCGTTGTGTGTGTGTGTGTGTGTGTGTGTGTGTGTGTGTGTGTGTGTGTGTGTGTGTGTGTGGCGTGTGTGTGTGTCTTTGCTTATTCTAGGATCTGTTTGGGTTTGCTCCTAGCCATCATATTGAGCAGCCCAGCGAGGGGTTGGTTGGCGATTGATGCTTTCCGGCTTCTTAATTCGCTGAAGTTTTCAGCATGGTTATGTCCTTGTACAAACTTGGCATACTTACTGTGCCCTCTTGCGTCTTTGGACTGCTCACAAGTAGTTTACTAGATCCAGTATGATTCACCAATTCATTGTCGGAAATCTCACGAGTGGAAGCATGGAGATCATGCAACGCGTACGAAAACATATGCAATGGCTACATGGATGTACGTGACCCCCTTTCAGGAACACGGGTGCTTCTAGTTTCTGTGGTGGCGAGTGTAGCAAGCACGACAATGCAGGAAAGAAGGGAGAGTACAAACGGCGGCATGAACGGAGCAAGCTCGTTTCTTAGGGGTGAAACGACGAGCAGTGAAGGAGTGACGGGAGTAACAGAGTGGTGAAGTGATAGCCGCTGATTGGCCCAGCCATCCAGGCGAGATGCTTGATGTGGGGCCCGGCCGCCCATCCCGGGATCGAACCAGACCAGACGGCAACATTCCGCCGGTGGTTTCTGACACTCCAGAATAAGACCGGGTGTCTGGTCACTACGCACTGGTCATGTTTAATCATACATAGTAACACAGTTAACCGTTGACTACGCCCTGAGGCATGCGCCCTTGCTCCAGGCACGATGCCCTTTTGCTACAGCCTCTAAACTTTTCTCAGGGGTCTAGCTTGGAGACTAACTTGCATGCTTTGCATTGTGTGTCCAGGGGTCGATGCCAAACCCATGGACGTGTACAGTCTTTGCATCGGGCGTAAAACTTTGCACGTGTAGGTTTAGACATGCTGTGTCACAGCACGTAGGCGTGCAATCTATCAGGACGCAGATCTCATCGACGTGGCCGTTCTGGTTCAAACGGCTCAACGTTCTGACGTGTCTGCAGGGAATTATGACCAAAATTGTGTTTTTGCCACTGTTTTGTCCTGTTAGAAAATAGCGCCGTTGTGCGCCGAATTGGAAATAATTTTTAGGGCATGCAGGCCCATGTAAAACGAGCATGAGCTCTGTGTGTGAGTGCGATGCAAGACGGCAAGAATTTGGCTAAGTCTGGAACGTTGAATATAAAGAACAAGGAGAGTTTACAATTGAGCCCCTAGCGGGCTTAAATAGGGGCGTCGGCAACTAACCGCACCGGGACCCGTCACCCCTGTTGAACCGAAATGAGTCAATACGGAGAACACATTGCATACACCACAAGAGCAACAAAGGTGGACTCCTCGAGGCACCGGAACAGCTCTCCGAGTGCCCGGGTCTCGACCACCGAGAAAAAATATGAGCAGTGCCAAAAAATCTCGGAATCAACGTCCAGACATCACAGGCGGCTTTCCGAACGTCGGAAGCCCCACAACAGCCATCGGGTCTCCTCGTCGCACCGGTACAGTCAACCGGGTGCGCGGGTCTCAACCCACCGAGAAAACTCTCCTACCTCCTGACAAGCCCACGTGGCTGCAGGAACGCATCGATCGCGTCTCGCCGGTGCTGTCGTAGGTGCTGGAGAAGTCTCGGTGCAGTCCGGAGGCCCGTCGTGTCGTCACGCCCTGCTCTGCTGTATACCCCGAATGTGGGTATATCGGTAAACTAGCAGTGTCGGTCGTGACGGGTGGAAGCCACACAAACCAACACTTGTAGGTAGGCGCAGTTGCTGTACTAGCAGAGAAGTAGGTGACGAGCAACAGAGAGCGCCATGGAACGGAGAAAGCTCACGACTTAAGGAAAAACGGAGTCACAGCTTGACTTACAAGAGTGAGCGTGAGCGAGGTGGTGAGGGCCGGTTGACCGGGCCACCCACGCGAGAGACTCGTCGTGGGGCCCGGACGCCACCCAGGGATCGAACCCGACCCTGGAGCGAGCGAGCTCCAGGCGGTTTCTCACACGTCGGTACAAGCCGGACGTGTGGTCCCAAGGGATCAGCAACCCGGTTCACCACTCTGGTAACATGCAAGCATGCAATCAACTAACAAGCATGCGTTCTCACGGGTTGTATTCCCTTTCAGTATGAGAGTATTACTAAACTAAGGCATGGCACAAGACCGGTGCTGCCGCCACAACTTGGCAGCTTGAGGGAGTCACATCCTCTGTGTTCTTCATGCTGCACCACAGTCTTGCACCAGTGAGCCTTAATCCAGATTAATCACCTGCAGTGGTGAAATGTGTGTGTGGATGGAGACAAGAGGGCACTTGCGTGTGTTCGTNTGCACGGCCGCTTTGAACATTCCACTGCTGAGCGCTTTGGTGAGAAAGTCTGCACACTGTTGACGAGTGTCGACCCAGACGACCTGAACTTCACCAGCAGCAATGCGCTCGCGCACGAAATGATGCTCAATGTTGATGTGCTTAGTGCGAGAGTGATGCATGCCATCGTGCTCAGCGATTGCCTTTGCACTCTGGTTGTCACAGCGCAGGGTGATGCAACGAATGGGAACACGCAACTGCTGCAACAAGCGGGACAACCACACGCTCTCACACGTACCTGCACCTAGTGCCACATACTCTGCCTCACTTGAGCTCCTTGCAACACAGCCCTGTTTTCCACTCTTCCAGGAGACTGCAGTCCCCCCGACGAGAAAGATGTAACCAGTGCGGCTGCGAGCATCTGTGTCATGTGCCCATTCGCTGTCTGTGTAGCCGTCGACGACTACAGAGGGCTGAGCACGGTAGCAAAGTCCTACGCGTGCAGTGGACAACGCGTAGCAGACGACGCGCAGTGCAGCCTCGAGGTGCTTCTGCCGAGGTTGCTGCGAGAACTGGGCAAGGAAGTTGACCGCAAAGGCCACATCTGCCCTAGTGGTGGTGGCGAGATACATGAGGGAGCCGACAACACTAAGGTAGTCGGTGACATCGACAGTCTCCCCCAGCTGTGCTGAGTCCAATGACTTCAGCAGACGCTGACCTGCTGGAGTCATTGGTGTGGACGCGGTGGGAATGTCTGCGAGCAGGGGAGCGAACCGCTCCCCCAGNTGACGATCACGCTCAAGCTCCATCCCCAAAAACACTCGTGCAGGACCTAGGTCCTTCATCTTGTACACAGACTGCAGCAGGTCCTTCACTGACTGGACAGCTGCCGGGCTGGGCGAGGCAATGAGCAGGTCATCAACATAGACCAATACTGCAACGAACGGCTGTGAGGGATCGCTCAAGAAGAGCGCTGGATCGACCGTGCTGCGACAGTAGCCTCCTTGCTCAAGAGTCGAGGAGATCTCCATGTTCCAGCACCGTGGAGACTGCTTAAGCCCGTAGAGGGCCTTACGCAGTCTCCAGACCTTGCTTGTGCCATCAGTGAAGCCAGGGGGCTGGATCATGTAGATCTCCTCATCGAGCTTCCCGTGCAGGAAGGCGTTGTTGACATCCATCTGCTCCAGCTCCCAGTCGTGTTGGGCGACGAGACTCAAGAGTACTCGAGCCGTGGTGTATCTCCCGACAGGAGCAAAGGTCTCATCAAAGTCAACGCCGGGGATCTGAGAGAACCCCTTTGCTGTGAGACGTGCCTTGTAACGGTCGACAGTTCCATCGGGTTTCAGCTTGCGCCGAAGGACCCATCGGGCGGAGACTGCCTTGCGACCTGCAGGCAGGTCTACCAGCTCAAAGACTCCATGATCTTGGAGGGCTTTGAGCTCCTCCTGCATGGCCTTCTCCCAGAGGTCAGCGTCTGCTGCCTCACGAGCCTGCCGGACAGTGGTGGGCTCAGGAGGGAGAGTAGGGAGGCCGGAGGCCGCAAAGCATGCGGCGACATAACCGGCGACGGAAGACTCAAGAGCACTGTGAAACTCGTGGGCTACAAGAGCATAGCCAACTGCAGAGTTCGGGTGCACGACGCTCACAGATAGACCCAGTACGTCAAGGCCGGTGGGGCGCGCTGACGGGCCAGCTGTGGAGGGTGTGGCTCTAGAGCGAGTGACTCGTTGTGAGCCAGTGGATGAGCCTGCCGGGAGAGCCTCAGTAGGGGCCCTAGATGAGGACGGCTGAGAGGAGGGAAGAGCACGAAGTCTCCCCCCACGAGTGTAAGGCTCTGGGCAAGGGGGCCGAGCCTGAGGCTCACCGCCTGCAGTGGTGCCCACTACAAGAGAAACTGCAGGGCCCGGGGATGAGATGGGAGTGGAGCGAGCAGTGGACTGTGCGTGAGTGGGTGCCGTGTGTGAGGACCCGGGGATGGCGGTAGACGGCAAGGGCACAGGGCTGCCGGCTGAGGACCGGGGTGACTCGGAATCCGGGGAGGGGGCTGAGGCCGCTGACCCGGAGGAGACTGAGTCCTCGTCACTGTCCGGAGGGGTGACAACAGGGGATGCTGTCTGAGGAGAAGACGTGGACACCCGGAGATTGGAGGCTGGAATAGACCCACCCCCCCCAAGCCGACGAAGCGAGGAGAGAGACGAAGGCGATGGGACATGGGACAGGTCACGGGGAAAGACGTCCTCAAAGAAGAGGGCGTCGCGCGACTCGATGACCCGGGAATGGTCAGGGTCCCAGAAACGCCACGCTTTAGACATGGCAGAGACGCCAAGAAAAGTGCATAGGCGCGCACGAGGACTCAGCTTGCCATCACGAGAGTCCTCCGGCAACCAGACGGCAGCCACACAGCCCCAGACACGAGCCAGGCGAAGGTCAGCACGGCGGCCATACCAACGCTCAAAGGGGGTGACGTGGCGGGGAAGGGGACCGTGGGGAACACGGTTCCATACCCAGGTCATGTAGCACATGGCCTCGAACGAAAAGACGGGCGAGAGTGAGGACTCGCTGAGGAGAGTACGAACTCCATCAGCGAGGGTGCGATTCCAGCGTTCTGAGACACCGTTCTGCTGGGGTGTGTAAGGTGCCGAGGGCTCCATACACACCCCACGAGAGGTGAGGAAGCGAGCGGTGGGACCCATGAACTCGCCCCCTCGGTCACAGCGAAAGACTTTGAGTCGGCGGCCACAGGCCAGTTCGGCCTGTGGCAGCCAGGACTCAAGTGTGGGGCAGACGTCACTCTTTTGCCGAAGGGCAAAAACCCAGCGCATTCGAGAGAAGTCGTCCGTGAGACAAAGGACATAACGTCCGACACCCCCAAGGGCGTCATGGGCAAGGGGTCCCATGACATCAGCGTGTAGGAGATCAAGTGGATGAGACGTGCGAGACTCAGAAGTGGAAAATGGGGAGCGATGCATTTTGCCTTGAGCACAGTCGAGACAGTCAGTGGGGCAGGGTGCAGGGAACGTGTCAGCATCAAGGCCATTTGCAGGCATGTCCCAAAGCAAACTGTCAATGGAAGCAGTGTGGATGTGACAGAGACGACGATGGAGCAACCGTGCATGTGCAGGAGTGAGGGAACGGGCCACATGAACAAGGACAGTCGTGGAGGGATGAGGTGCAAACGAGGGTACGCGGAACAGACGGTCACAGCGAGTGCCTCGCAGTAAGACACGACCAGTGCTGCGATGCATGACAGAGGCAACACCACGGCTGGATGAGAAATCCATGCCCTGGTCGTCGAGAGTCGTAACAGACAGCAGACTGAGCTCAAGAGCAGGCACGTAGAGAACGTCAGGGAGGAAGAGTTCCCCCCCAGGGCCAACGAAGCGAACGACACCGACCCCCTGTACAGGGAGAAGGTGCCCAGAGCCAGTGCGCACAAAGCGAACGGAACCAACAGGACCCAACGACACAAACGCTGAACGACAGGAAGTCATGTGGTGGGTGGCTCCTGAATCAAGAATCCAGAAGCCACCCGTCACACGTACAGACGCAGGGTCACGACTCATAGTAGCAATGGCAGAGCGTGGAAGGAGGCGCTGGCCACAAGCAGCAAGGCAACGAGGAAGACTATACGACTGCCAATCCTCAATCCATGGGACATCATCTGGGGGACATCCTCGAACATGACCGGGGGGGGTCCACGAAGAGACAAGTCAACAGCACACGCAAGACCCTCGTCGACCGAACGCACACTCTCACCTCCCTGATCACGGAGGTGACGCTGGTGGATGGCGTGAGAGAGCGCAGAGTCCAGCTGGCGCTCGTCCTCAGGGGGTCCTGTGATGAGTGCGGTGGAGGTGTGTAGCTGCTGGGGACCAGGAGTGCGGGACGCCCATGGTGGAGGTGAGTAGTAGCCGGAGGGAGGCCCGAAGTAAACAGGACCTCCAAATCCCGGGGGCCAGCCCCAGGGCGCAGGTGGAGAAGGTGCAGAGAGAACAGTGCTGTAGGCAGCTGCTGCAGGGGATGGAGAAGGCGTGTGCATGGAGCCACGACTGGACCCTGCGGAGCTGGAGGAGCGGACAGAGCCTCCTCCTGACCCTGAAGTGCGTGCCCAGTGAGCACGCATGGCTGAGGCCAGGCATGCATCATCTGGTGGTTCAGGGCACTTGGGCGCTGCATGACCAGCGGCGCCACAGTTCCAGCAGGTGACAGTGCTGGAGGAGGAGTGAGATGCCGTGCTATCAGAATTGTGGCCTTTCCCCCCTTTCCCCTGTCCTCCACCGCCTGAGCCACCTCCTTGGCTTTTACCTTTGTTGCTGCCTCCACCACGCCCACTTCCATGGGAGGCAAGGGAAGTGGCGGTGGTGGTGGAGGTGGAGACGGAAGATGAGCTGGAGGCTGATGAGGTAGAGGAGGAGGGAAGTGCGGTGGTCGCTGCTGCAACAGCTGCGCGGTGTATGCGTTTGTTCTGCAAGGAGCTCCACCAGTCAGTGAGGCGCTGGGAGGTGAACTCCCACAAAGCCCCAATCCCAGGGGGTGCGTCAGCGGGAACAGGCACTGCCGCAAGACGCTCCAACTCTGTGGCCTTCACTTCACGAAAGATGTCGCTGAGTTCAGGGATGAGGCCGTTGACGATGGAGAGGACAGCGGGGAGTTGGCCTGGGGCGGCTTTGCAGAGGTCACGCAGCAGGCGAAGGCTACGAGCCCAGTAGGCGTCCGCAGTCTCGTCAGCACACATTGAGAGCGTGTTGAACTGGACGGTGAGGACGCTCTGTGCCGCGTGGCCAGTGACTGTCGTGCGCCGCTTGATCAGGGCACAAGCCCCAACCGGGTCAGCGGGAGTGCGGCGTGCAGTGTCAGCATTGTATGATCCAATCTCATCAGTGAGATCGTCTGGTCCAGCGCGAATGAGGGCTCTGACTGCTCGCGCTGACTCAGACTCGACAGGCACAAAAGGTGGAACAGCAGAGGGGTTTGGTGCATGGTAGTATTCCCAGAGATGTTCCCCTTGTGCCCAGGCACTAAAAAGAACCTCCCAAGAGTGAAAGGTGAGACTGGGTGTGAAGTGGGGTGGAGTAGAATCAAAGTCAGGCTTGCGTTGCACTGTTGGGGCAAGCGCTTTGGCTGCAGCAGCGCCAGCAGCCGCGGCGACTGCAAGTGGATCAGAGGTAGATGTGCCAGCGGCAGTGGAAGCGGAAGCGGGGGAGGTGGAGAAGGCGGCAGAAATGCTAGCGGACTGAGTGCTGCATAGTGTTGACTGCAGGCGATTCAGAACCAAGTCGGCGATATGATCGGCGAATGTCTCTTGATCAGCCTGCTCAGCCTTAAGTTTTTCCTCAGCAGCCCGCTGAGCACTGAGAGCTGCCTGTAATGCAGTGCGCTCACGCTGAAGCTCAGCCTGAAGCGCTGTGTATTGGTCATCGTCGACTGGCATTGTGCCAGCGACGTGACTCTGCCGAAAAAATTTCGGCAGAGTTTCCCTTGCCCGAGTGGGCGTGGAAAGTATGAGATCGGTGTTGAACGTGCGCTGCAAGGCAACAACCTGAACGCACGAACACGCCAACACAGGGAAGGCAGAGAGTATGGAGGGACAGGCAAGGCAGGCTCACCAAGCACTGCGGTGCAGAGAGAACAATGGTGGCAGTGCTGCAGCGGCTGAGGAGGAGACGGCTGCGACAAAGGACGATGCAGTGACGACAAAGCAGGCTACACCTGTGAGTGCTGCACCTGACAGAGCGACGACGACAACAGCGACCAAAATCAACAGTTGTAGGTGGCGAGTGACTGATGATGATGCGGATGACAGGGAGACCGCCAGTGTTGTGGAGACGTTAGCAGAACCAACTGCATTGGAGAGTTCTGTGGCTGCTGAGGCTGCGGCGGATGCAACTGAGTCTGCTGCTGCAGCAACCTGAGTGGCTATGTTGACGGCAGAGGCCGCCAAGGGTCCCTGGTCAACCGCTGCAGTGTATGCGTCAACGGCTCGACCTGTAGCAGTGCTGGCCGGCGCAAGTGAGGCACATGCTGTGGCTGCAAGGGTGGTGGCAACGGCAGCGCTGGACGAAAGGATAGCTAGCAATGCTAAGAGAATATCAAGGGACGGAATGGGCTCTGCAGCAGATGCAGCTGAGGATGCAGCACGACGCGGAGCAGAGGCCTCAGATGCTGCTGCTGCAGCAGGTGGAGCTGGACCACGAGAAACAGAACGGCGGTGTTGCAGGCGCATCCTATGGGAAACGGGTGGTCTTACCGGAGAGTGAAGAGGTCGGTGGTCGTTCTGTGGTGCTGTGGCAGACTGGTTCAGCGACGTTGGCGTGTCGTTGTCGGCTGACTGACAGCGCGTTGCATAGTCTCTCGCGTCCGTCCACGCGTAGTGATCAGCGGGATCGTAGTCTTCACCGGGATGATACCCCGGACTGTTGCGACGCACCCTTGACCACACCTCTCTCTCCCCTCTCTCCTCGTAGTATGCTAGCTCCTCGTCAGTGTTTGCACCGTCCTGAGCCACTGTTGACGACGGAGGTGCTGGTTCAGTCTCAGGTGGAGACGCCAGTGTAGAGATTGATGGGCTGCCTCGGGGCAGCCCGCGGAGGCTGAGGGACGCTGTACTCAAGTCTGACTGTGAGGGCAGCGGCTGCACAAAGCGGTGGCTGCTGCGGCTGTCCGGGTCCCAACTTAAGTTGCTTCTCGTGCCAAGCGGCTAAGCGACTAAGCTCAAACGACTGCAAGGCATGACCGCTGCTGCTGCTGCTCGGGCTGCTACGGCCTTACGCTGTGGCACGTTAGGGTTCCCCGTTCATCGACGTCAGCCGCTCCTCAGAGTGACGGCTGCTGCTGCCGTCGCTTGGTTCATCATGGTCCAAGCCTCGGAGGTACCCGTCGGTTGATGACAGCGGCTGCCCAGAGTGGCGGCTGTTGCTGCTGTCCAAGCTGCGGCGGTCGAGACTGAAACCTATGCTGATGCTGCTGTTGCTTGGTCCGCCATGGCCCAAGCCTCGGAAACGCCCGTCGGTTGATGACAGCGGCTGCCAAGAGTGGCTGCTGCTGCTGATGTCCAAGCTGCTGCAATCTAGGCTGACACCTACGCTGCTGCTGCTGTTGCTTGGTCCGCCATGGCCCAAGCCTCGGAAACACCCGTCGGTTGATGACAGCGGCTGCCAAGAGTGGCGGCTGCTGCTGATGTTCAAGCTGCTGCAATATCGTGCTCAGATCTGCGAGCGTGACGTTAGATCGTCACCTACGCTGCTGCTGCTGTTGCTTGGTCCGTCACGGCCCTATGCCGTGACTTGAGCGGGGTTGTACGTCGCTCGATATGAGAAGCTGCTCAGAGTGGCAGCTGTTGCTGCTGCCTAGGCTGCCAAACCTCGTGCTGAGATGCACGAGCGCTATGCAAGCGGCTGTACAGAATGACCGCCGCTGCTGCTGCTGTTGCTTAGGCTGCCGCTGTCTCGCACTGTGACTTATGGGAATCAACGGGTTCGTGAAGTCCCAGGGCGTCGCGACGGGAGGGAAAGCCCTCCTGCTCTGATACCAGTAGGTAGGCGCAGTTGCTGTACTAGCAGAGAAGTAGGTGACGAGCAACAGAGAGCGCCATGGAACGGAGAAATCTCACGACTTAAGGAAAAACGGAGTCATAGCTTGACTTACGAGAGTGAGCGTGAGCGAGGTGGTGAGGGCCGGTTGACCGGGCCACCCACGCGAGAGACTCATCGTGGGGCCCGGACGCCACCCAGGGATCGAACCCGACCCTGGAGCGAGCGAGCTCCAGGCGGTTTCTCACACGTCGGTACAAGCCGGACGTGTGGTCCCAAGGGATCAGCAACCCGGTTCACCACTCTGGTAACATGTAAGCATGCAATCAACTAACAAGCATGCGTTCTCACAGGTTGCATTCCCTTTCAGTATGAGAGTATTACTAAACTAAGGCATGGCACAAGACCGAAGCTGACGCCACAACTTGGCAGCTTGAGGGAGTCACATCCTCTGTGTTCTTCATGCTGCACCACAGTCTTGCACCAGTGAGCCTTAATCCAGATTAATCACCTGCAGTGGTGAAATGTGTGTGTGGATGGAGACAAGAGGGCACTTGCGTGTGTTCATAACAATAACCAACAACACTCCCCCTGGTTGACACAGTTGTCCACGGCAGAACGAATGAACGAAGGCATGGAACAACAATGTATGGCAAGCCATAACATGCATGAGTCAACTCNGGCATGGCACAAGACCGAAGCTGACGCCACAACTTGGCAGCTTGAGGGAGTCACATCCTCTGTGTTCTTCATGCTGCACCACAGTCTTGCACCAGTGAGCCTTAATCCAGATTAATCACCTGCAGTGGTGAAATGTGTGTGTGGATGGAGACAAGAGGGCACTTGCGTGTGTTCATAACAATAACCAACAACACTCCCCCTGGTTGACACAGTTGTCCACGGCAGAACGAATGAACGAAGGCATGGAACAACAATGTATGGCAAGCCATAACATGCATGAGTCAACTCACACAGACACACACACACACACTCATCTGCTATCCATCTAGGGTCTTCTGGACACTGGCACAGCCAACCAAGTGTCTGGGTCTCGACCATAAGAGGAGTGATGCACACGCACACAAACCAGTGTAATGCACATTCACATGTCATGCACATGTCAGAGGACAAGATGGTCTCCTCGTGACACTAGCGGTACCAGGGCCCGGGTCTCGACCACTACGAGCAATCCAACACAATAGTATCATCATCCAAGCACACGATCAAGGGAGGATCTCCTTGTAACACGTGTGCAACGTACCACGTGTCCGGGTCTCGACCAACAGCTCGCATGCACATGCCACACACAGTATAGCAACACACTAAGACACACGATCACATGGTCTCCTCGTGACACTGGTACAATGCACCAAGTGTCCGGGTCTCGACCAACAGTGTGCTACCATCTATATGCAGCTGTGCAGGTACGTAGCATGAGCCACATGCGGGATGCTGTAGATGCTCACAACAGAGCATGGACCTCGTCATGCATCTCCCATGGCGTCGCGTCAGGTCGAGGTCCACACAACACTCCCCCTGGGCAGATGAACCTGGNTCCTCGTAACACGGGTGCAACGCACCACGTGTCCGGGTCTCGACCAACAGCTCGCATGCACATGCCACACACAGTATAGCCACACACTAAGACACACGATCACATGGTCTCCTCGTGACACTGGTACAATGCACCAAGTGTCCGGGTCTCGACCAACAGTGTGCTACCATCTATATGCAGCTGTGCAGGTACGTAGCATGAGCCACATGCGGGATGCTGTAGATGCTCACAACAGAGCATGGACCTCGTCATGCATCTCCCATGGCGTCGCGTCAGGTCGAGGTCCACACAACACTCCCCTTGGGCAGATGAACCTGACAGCGATGTCCTCGATGGAGATGCTGATGTCGTAGCTGAACAAATCCGGGGCGATGAGTCATGTGGTGTATCCATCATGTAGAGATAGCTCCCCCTGTCACCTGCGAGTCGACTCCCTCCCTCAAAGACGAAGTAGTGTCTCCGGCTACAAGTCCTCACGTGAATCTGCATCACTTGGGGTATACCAGTCCTCGCGTGACTGCCAAGGGTCCCAACTCACAGTCTCTCCTGCCTCCGCACTGCTGCGATGCATTTGTGTACGCAGGAGGAACGGGAATGGGCGAGCAGCACGCGTGCGTGGATGAAGTGGCGGAGCTGGCCTCCGATACGGAATAGCACACCCTGAGACAAAAGGGTGTACTGATAGAAGAGGAGAGCTGGAGCGACGAACGGGATCTCCACTCGTGCATGAAGATGACGATGGGGCAGGTGAGTCGGGTGGATGAAGGTGCGTGACGGTAGCAGAAGAAGGAGGAGCGATGATGGGGTCGACAGGAGCCAGGATGGCGGAAGCCGAAGGCACGCTCACCTCTCCTATGACGGTGTCTCCAACGGATGTCATACTCGGAGCTCGTATAGGATCCTCCCCGTGTATAGGTGTGCCAGATGCTACTAGCGGAAGGCTCCTGCCGATAGCTGTGATGCTGCCCTCCTCTGAGAATCGCTCACGCGCTGCCATCATCTCCCGCTGTAGCACGACTACACGGTCCTGTAGATCAGCATAATCTGTCTCGGACATGTCGAGGTGGTCCATGTCGACCTGGTGTAGAATAAACTCTGCCTCACTGGATACTGCATATGCAGACTGCACAACTCGTGAGTACAGCGCCACCTGCATCTCTGCTGTTGAAGACGATGGAGCCGGTGCTGCTGCATCCTCCTCGGGGTCAACCAAACTCGCAATGTACTGAGATGCTGCATCGTCGGATGCAGCTGCAGGTGTCGCATCCACACCACAGCTCGTGTCTGTCATACAAGGAGTGAGCAGCCGCATGCCGAGAGAGAAGGAGAAGGAGTCGTCAGAGTCTGTGGAGCATGTAGAAATGTCGTCCGTGCAGGTACTACCACTCTCAGCGTCCATATGATCAGCAAGGACACCAACAGGTAAACACGAAGGGGCAGAACTCAGCTCCTGCTGACGAGGTGATTCCATCTGCGTGTAGGGATCTGCACCACTGTCCTCAACTGCCACCATAGTGGACACAGGTGTGCAGGGCTCCGGCTCGACAATGTCCGTCAAGGCGACCAACAAGCGCAGCTGACGCTCACGCAGTCTCGTCGCGAAGGCTGGTCGCTGCCACCTGCTCAATAATGGAGTGTAGACCACCATCTGACTCCGTCAAGTATGTCGCTACTCCGTCGTGGGTACGGGAACCCGGAGACTGTAGGAACATGGACGACTCCTCACGCTGAAGCTGGTCCTCATGTACCGCAGATGAGACGGTGGAGCCTGCTGTGTCTGCTGCACCATATGTCCCAGCGATGTCTCTCAGAAGTGCTGCTCTCAAGAATGCCTCTACCTCCAAAAGACCAATCGGCCGACTCTGCTCATGCACTGCAACTGCTGTCGTACCGGTATGAATCTCGTGCGCCAACGCCCCCAGAGATCCCTGTGGGGTATCCCGATCCGCCCAGGACTCCTGTCCCATGCCAGGCCGCTACCGGTCGGAGTCGTAAGTGGCACCGCCGAGGCACGCGGGACCTGCACTCCTCCTGATGCAACCTGCTGCTGCAGAATGTCCGACTGCTGCCCCAGCGTAGATGTCGAACTCGATGACGTACATGTCTCAAGCCCTGCAATCTCCCTCGGACTGGTGTGACCCTGCTGCACACACTCTCTCTCAAAAGTCCGGTAGACGCATCCCGATCCATACGGGACTCCTGTGCCGCCGCTGGGCCTCCACCGGTCGGAGCCGCAAGTGGCACCGCCCAAGTACGCCGTGACTGCGCTCCTCCTGATGTCATCTACTGCTGTGGAAGATCTAGATCCAACCTGGACGATGAAAGGCAACTCTCCACCATGAACGCCATGTCGGGGTCAGACTCCACGCCATGTGCTGTCACCGTATCATCTGAGTCTGCCTGAGCTCACGCTCGGGCAGCACGGCCCGGCGCGAGTGCGGATCCTGTCCCTACTGTCACATCACGCAATGCGCGGTAACCACACTCCCCCTCGACAGGCACGGCAACGGAGGCCAAGGAAGTGGAGGATGTATCAACACCGGCGCGAGCACGCCGTGCGGAGCGCTGACGCTGACGTCGCTGAGTCACTCGACTGGAACGACTGCATGAAGGCATGTCATCGCGAGATGGCGTCGTGGTCGCAGAGTGAAGGATCGACAAGATGGTGGCAGCCTGGGACTCGCTGGCAGATGGAGCTGAAGGTACACCATCAGATGAGGAAGGATGAGAAGATGGAGGAGATGTGATCGAAGAAGCCGTCGACAAACGAGTAGCAGAAGCACGCTCAGTGACGACGAGGTCACAAAGCCGCTGCACCGTCTGCCGGAGGCTGTGGATCTCGTCGAATATGCTCGCCAGAGGTCCAGCTAGGCGATCTACCAACGCCGATAGATCTGTATGCTGTGGAGGACGAAGGCTCGGACGAGGCTGCAGCCAAGGTGGATGCCAGCCGGGAGGGCGCGTCCAACAGCGACGCCAACCATGACGTCCATCACCATAGTAGTAGCAAGCGAACGCGCAAGGCGCCTGCTCAGATGTCCGCGCACTCATCTCGTGCGCTGGACGATGGATAGGTACCGAGGGCACCTACTCCCGGTGGTGAACACCAAGCCACGGGAGAGAACGAGGCCAGTAGGTACAGTCACTCCTGGAGGTCACGGCGTCCGGGTCAGCAAACGTGACCAGACGGACGAGCTGCACTACCACAGCACGCCCGGAGACCACACTCTGACTAACAGCGGCCACTAATGCTGCTGCCACTAAATAGAGCGAAGACTGCTCCAAGACGAGAAGGGGTGGCGGCTACAGGTGTGGCTGATGCTCCAAGTGGTAGACGACCCAGTCCTCGGAGCTGGTAAGACTCGAATCCGCCGTCGATCCTACGGGGTGAAGTGTGTGCACCAATCGACGGGCCCCGGGAAGACGCCGGTCCACGACGCGTCTCGAAACGAAGATCGCTGCTGACGACAGGCCGCTGTCGGCTCTGAAGGCGAAAGTGCAAGCTCTTGCGCAGCCGTCGCACTAAGTAGTCGTCGACACTCCACCGCCTGATGCTGGTACTGCGGCTATGAAGCTGTGGTTGTTGCGGCGGTGGTAGTTGGAAGATTATCCTTTTTTTCCTTTTGCTGTTTTTTTTTCCTTGCCCACGGCCACCCCCCTTTTTTTTTCTATTTTGCCCTCACCCTCCACCCCTTTTCTTTTCCTAGGTCTCCCCTCTGATCGCCTTAGGCCCTCGCCTTTTTTTGTTGCTTTTTCTCTTTTTTTTCACTCGCTTTCAGGCGTACCCGTTTTCGTATTATTCTTACTCGTCCCCCCCCTTTTCTCGATTGCCCGGAAGGTGGGCGAACGGAGAAAATAAGGAGGGGGGGTGTCCGGCTTGTCCGGCCCTCCCTCCCGTGCACGCTTGCTCGCTCGCTCGCTGAGCGAGCGAGTGAGCGAGTAGGTGTGGGGGGGAGGAGGGAGCGAGAGGGGGGGTCCTGTTCGCCCCTCTGACCCGGCCCCTCCGTCGGTCGGCCGACGGGGCCGAGGGGGCCCACGAGGCCAACGAGCCCCCTCGGAAGGGACCCTCGGAGGGGCTCGGCAGGGCCCTCCGAGGGCCCCCCTAAGAAGGGGAGGAAGGGAGGGGGGGTGCGAACGGGGCCCACTCAGAGGGGCCCCCCGATCAGAGGAGGGCTGCGAGGCCCTCCTCGCAGCGGCAGTAGCAGGTGCAGCGGCAGGTGCAGCTGCTGCGGTTGCTGCTACTGCTGCTGCTTCTGCTGCTTCTGCTGCTCTGCGCAGCAGCTGCTGCTACTCTGCGCAGCAGCTGCTGCTGCTGCTTGCTGCTGCCGCCGCGGCTGCTGCTGCTGCACATTGCTTCTGTTGCCGCCGCTGCTGTAGTAGCTGTTGCTGCTGCTGCTATATGCTGCTGCTATTGCTCTGCGCAGCAGCTACTGCTGCTGCTTGCTGCTGTCGCCACGGCTACTATTGCTGCACGCTGTTGCTGCTGTCGTCGCTGCTGCACGCTGCTGCTACTGCCGCCGCTGCTACAGTAGCTGCTGGTGCTACTGCTATATGCTGCTGCTGCTACTGCCGACGCTGCTGCACGCTGCTGCTGCTGCCGCCGCTGCTGCAGTGGCTGCTACTGCTCTTGCTTTTGCTGTTGCCGCCGTAGTCGCTGTTGCTACTTTTCGCGACTCACCGCCCCTGTGGCGTTGACTTGCAATCGTTTCGCGCTCCCTCATGCTGCTGCTGGCGTGGCGCCACGTGGCGCGTTCTCTTTGCGTTCCGCCCACTGCTGCTACTTCTGCTGCTCACATGCCCCCTGTGCTCTGATACCAAATTGGAAATATTTTTAAGGGCATGCAGGCCCATGCAATAACGAACATGAGCTCTGTGTGTGAGTGCGATGCAAGACGGCAAGAATTTGGCTAAGTCTGGAACACTGAATATAAGGAGGGCACAAATACTCCGTTGCCCGTCGTTTCGGTCGATTTAGACGCGCTGCCCATAGTCGATTTCGACCCGCACGCGGTGCCCAAAGTTGATTTCGACCCGCACGCGGTGCCCATAGTCGAATACGACCCGCACACGGTGCCCATGGTTTTCGTCGAGCGAGCGAAAAACGAAAAAAACAACAACTGTACCCACGCCCTCGAAGTCGAACTTCGCCGACTTCGAGGGCGAAGTGGGCGAAAAATGACGTTGGCATCGCCGATGTCAGAAGTCACCCTGCCGCGACTTTTGGAGGTCGCAAGTGCGAACTCCAAAAGTCGCGACAGGGTGACTGTCGCGACTTTTGAGGTGCGCACTCCAAAAGGGTGCGCCGCAACTCGCAA
>SZWC01006542.1:85191-109797 GCA_023375785.1 Penium margaritaceum
GTCACCCCTGCTGAACCCAAATGAGTCAACAGGGAGAACACACTGCATACATTACGAAAGCAACAAAAGTGGTCTCCTCGAGGCACTGGAACAGCTCTCCGAGTGCCCGGGTCTCGACCACCGAGAAAATATGAGCAGTGCCAAAAAATCTCGGAATGAACGTCCAGACATCACAGACGGCTTTCCGAACATCGGAAGCCCCACAACAGCCATCGGGTCTCCTCGTCGCACCGGTACAGTCAACCGGGTGCGCGGGTCTCAACCCACCGAGAAAACTCTCCTACCTCTTGACAAGCCCACATGGCTGCCGGAACGCATCGACCGCGTCTCGCCGGCGTTATCATAGGTGCTGGAGAAGCCTCGGTGTAGTCCGGAGGCCCGTCGTGTCGTCACGCCCTCCTCTGCTCTATACCCCGAATGTGGGTATATCGGTAAACTAGCAGTGTCGGTCGTGACGGGTGGAAGCCACACAAACCAACACGTCGTGTGCCTGTGTGCATGCACTAGGTCCGCGGCACTATTTAGGTTGTCCAGACCTCATTTGTCATCTCTCTACATATTTCAACATTTGCAGCTTCTGACACTTGTGTTTGTGTCCCTAGCCAACCCCTTGCTGTTCTCACCTCCACTTGTGTGTGCTAGTGAGTTAGTTGGCTGGCTTGTACTGCCACGCCAGCGAAAACAGTGCTAGGAAGCCGTCTCTCATGGTATCAGAGCAGCGAGCCAGTGCTCGCACAGCTGCGTAGCAGAGACGCAGCAACCGCCGTAGCAGTGAGCGACCGTAGCCGTTGCCTTGAGGAGCAGCAGCAGTAGCGCCCCTTGTCTCGGCGAAACGTCCTGGGAGGACCCACCACCGTTCCTACCGTTTTTTTAAGAACTCTGCGAAGAGTGTTTTTACAGCTCCGCGGCGACTGTTCCGCGGTAGCGGCAACTACTCCGCGCTACTCTGCGGTGCTCCGCGGTGCTCTGCGGCTCAACGGATGCGGCAGTTCCGCGACCGCAGCGGAACGCGCCGAGAGTGTCGCGGATCCACTACGATTGAACGCAGCGTTCCGAACCCGCCAGTCAGCGGTGACAGTGCCGCGGCACTCCGCGGTGGATCCGCTGCTTCTCGAACTGCTCCGCAGCGTTTTTTCGGAACACACCAGCGGTGCTCCAAGGTGGACCCGCCGTTACGAGTCCGCGGCAGCTCCGCGGTGATTTCGCGGTCGACAGACGTGGAGGCCCCGCGGCCGTCGCGGAACACACCAGCGGAGGTGCCCCCGCATCTCGCAGAACTCTGACGCGTTCCGCATCGACTCGACCGCGGTGGCAGCTCGCGGCACTTCACGTCGACTTCGCGCCGACGTGACTAACGCGGCCACGACTCAGCCCGATCCATTCCGCGACCATCCGCGGTGAACTTCCGCGGTGAAGTGCACCGCGGAGGGGGTCCGCGGAGGAGTTCCACAGAGAGGGTCCGCGGAGGGGATCCGCAGAGGTGAGTTGCTGCGATAAATTGTTCCGCAACAACAAAAAAAGAGGGGGGAAGGAGAGAGGGGGAACCGGCCACCATGCCGAAGCTCACCCCCTCCAGCGCCACCACCGACGCAGCTGCCGAGGGCAACACCGTCAGTGGCCAACGCCGGCCGTCGCCATCGTCACCACTGCGATAGCAGCAGCAACAACAGCAGCAACAACAACAACAGCAGCAGCAGCGGTAGCAGCCGCAGCCACAACAACAGCAGCAGCAGCGGCCGCCGAGCCCGACGACATTGGCGCGCTGGCGGACCTACAGGCGGAGAGCCGCGATACCTTGACGAGGCAGGTTGCCGAACTGTAGGATCTTGTCAGGAGCTTACTGCCCCTGCAGTAGCAGCGTCAACTGACCCGAGCGAGGACAACCTCGCCCACGGCGGTAATGCTGATGAAGTCGCGGAGAACCTCTCCGACTTCGGTGAGGAGGGCGAGGAAGAGGTGCTCCGAGCACGCCTCATCCGCCTGGAGGCGCGTCGCAGAGCGCGTAAGGCCAATGCTACCCTCCACGGCACCAGCTCCAGCACCAACGCTGACTCGAGCTCATCTCGCCGCCCACTGAGCTTTGAGGAGCTGGCTCTGCGGGCCCGCCTGGGTAAGGAGATTGCCTCCTCAATGCCTCGCCCCGCAGTGGCTTCGGCTGTTGCCCTGCCGACGGTCAAGCCACCCAAGTGGTTTGAGTTAGACCCGCCCATCTTCTGGACTGGGAACGACTTCAAGTCCTGGGAACAGCGCTTCCGTATGTGAGCCATGAGCGAGGGAGTCCTTCCCTACTACCTCACTCCATACCAGACGTCTGACCCCGCCCAGACACAGATGGCAGTCCGCGCAGCTTCCGGCCTGATGAAGGCCGCCCCGAACTTCACCAAGGACTTTTGTCGGTTCCTTGGCGATTCGCTGACCGGCTCAGGAGCTAACCCTTGTGCGGCATGGGCACTGGCCGTCACCTTGTTTGAGGGCGCCACCTTGGCTTTGACGTCACAGCGCCTCGCCGACTTCAACTCCCTCTGCCAGACTGCTCAGGAGTCTGCAGCTGACTACTGGCGCCGGGCGATCCAGCTGTACGAGGAGCTTAGGGACGATTCCCCTGCGCAATACTCCACCCTCCAGATTTTCCTCTACGGCATCCACCCCGACTACGCGCGCGTCTTCAGGAACTTCGACCAGATGCTGCTTCGCGACATGGCGAGCGACGGGACCCTGCTGTGTTGGGCCACTCTCCACTTCCTGGATGTCGCCAGCATGGACGCCACGAACCGCGCTCGCTGTAGCACCGCTTCAGCTGCAGTTGCCGCCGCATCCCCCTCCCCGCCGTCTACAGCAATGGCGGCTCTGGCTCAGGGGAAGAAGGACCGCAAAGCGTCGGGTGGTGGTTCCAGCGGTGGGACTTGTAGCGGCACCAACACTAGCAGTGTCAGCCGCAGCAGTAGCAGCGACGGCAACAGCAGCAGCAACGGCTCAGGCAACACGACAGGACGTTGGCTCGTGTGCTTCAACTGCGGGGGTGACCATCGCTATCCCGACTGCACTCGCCTGACAGGACGCCCACTGGATTGGGCCAAGGTCACCCGTGGGCTGCAGCAGGCGCACGAGGCGCGCATGCGCCACATGTCCGGTGCGACCGCCCGCTCGGCTGCCACCACCGCAGCCGTCCCAGAGGAGTCCACCGCCACAGCAGGCTTCACCGCGGATCCTCGCGACCAGGCGCTCGCCGAACGCGACAGGACGATCGCCGAGCTGCACCAGCTTCTTGCCCTGCGCTCATCTCAGGGAGGTGCGAGTGAGTTGACTGAGTCGAGGGGTCCTACTACCTGTGGACTGTCTGTGTCGTTGCGTGATGATGCCTGTGGTGGTCCCCATGCCCAGCCGTGTGTGCGTGATAGACCCGATGACGTGTCTTGGTTGCGCGACTCATGTATGCTCCGTCGCTCGTCTTGCCGCATCGCCTGCCGAGCGACCTGCTGCCGCGCCTTGTTCCGTCGTCGAGTGCCACGTTGCCCCTTGTACACGTGTCACAGATGCCACAGGGGTCGTGGACTCTGGTGCCACCCATCACATGACGTGTCGTCGTGACGCCTTTGTCGTCTTGCATCCCGTTGGCGCTATTCGCTCTGTTCGCACTGCAGCTGGCCATGAGGTCCCTGTCCAGGGTGTTGGGGTTGTGCAGTTCACCGGGCCCGCTGGTCCCGTATACATCTCCGACATCCTATTTGTCCTCGATCTAGAACTCATCCTGCTGTCTGTCCGTGNGTCGCCGAGTGCCACGTTGCCCCTTGTACACGGGTCACAGATGCCACATGGGTCGTGGACTCTGGTGCCACCCATCACATGACGTGTCGTCGTGACGCCTTTGTCGTCTTGCATCCCGTTGGCGCTATTCGCTCTGTTCGCACTGCAGCTGGCCATGAGGTCCCTGTCCAGGGTGTTGGGGTTGTGCAGTTCACCGGGCCCGCTGGTCCCGTATACATCTCCGACATCCTATTTGTCCTCGATCTAGAACTCATCCTGCTGTCTGTCCGTGCTTGCACCAAGATGGGCCTCGGTGTCATGCACACAGCTGCCGATGCTCGCATCTTTGTACCAGACACCGAGGAGACCGTCCTCAGAGGGACGGTCGTCGATGATCTGTATCACATTGATGGGTCTTCTGCGAGTGCGCCCCCTTTGCCTCCCTCTTCCGCTGCCCGTGTTTTCGTCGCTGGTGCTCTGTCCCCCGAGCACCACCGCCTCCTGCATCGACGTCTTTCTCATGTGCACCTAAGGGTTGTCGATAGGCTGATCCGCACTCAGCCTGCTCTCTGTCTTGATGCAGCGTCCTTCGAGGCGCCGCCCACGACCGACTGTCTGGCCTGTGCTGAGGGGAAAATGCACCGGTCCACTTATCTTGCGTCTGTCTCCAGGGCTCGTCGGCCCCTGGAGCTTGTCCACTCCGACCTCATGGGCCCGCTCTCTGTCGAGTTTCAGGAGGACCGCGGTCGCTACGTCCTGACTTTGACTGATGACTTCACGCGCATGCGCTGGGTCCAGAGCCTGCGTCAGAAGAGCGATGCAGCCATTGCGGTCCGCATTTGGCTGGTCATGGCCGAACGCCAGTCTCCCCACCGCCTTCAGACCTTTCGCTCGGACCGCGGCGGCGAGTACCTCGGTGACATGGCTCGCTCTTTCACCGAGCTTGGTGTCTTCCACAACCTCTCCGCTCCCGCCACCCCCTAGCAGAACGGTGTCTCCGAGCGCTGGAACCGCACCATGGAGGATGCAATCCGCGCCATGCGCGCCGACAGTGCCATGCCTGAGGCCTTTGCCTTCGAGGGCATGGCATACATGACCTGGGTCTGGAATCGCATTCCCCACGGTCCCCTCCCAGGTCACCGCACGCCCTACGAGTTGTGGTACGGACGTCGCGCGGACCTGCGCCTGGCCCGTGTCTCGGGCTCCCTTGCTTGCGTCTGGTTCACGCTGGAGCAGTAGGGGAGCAAGCTCTCTCCGTGGGGCCGCCTCTGCGCCTTCGTTGGCGTCGTCCCGCGGTCGAAGGCCTGGCAGTTCTGGGACCCTGAGCGCTACCGCATCGTGGAGTCCCGTGACGCTCTCTTCTTCGAGCATCTCACCTTCCGCGACCTTGCTCGCATCCACGCTCTGCGTACTGCTCATGCTCCTGGGTGTTCCGGTCCCCGTCGTGTGGGGGAGGCTCCTAGCCCGGTTGGCATAGTGCCCCCGTCCAGCGCGGTCACTCCGTCGCCGGAACCCCTGGGGCTATCCCCAGCGGTTGTGCCCACTGGCACCCCCAGCCTCGCCCCGTCTGTGGCGCGCTCCTCTGCCCCCGACTCTCCGCTCTTACCCGTGTCTGAGTCTGCGTCTGAGTCTGCCTCCGCGTCTGCGGCTCTGCCTGATCCTGCGTCCGCTTCCGCGTCTGAGGCTCAGTCTGACCCTGCTTCCGCATCCGTGTCTAGCTTTGAGCTCTACTTGTCTCCGGCCGCAGACGCGCCTGCGTCTGCCGTAGGCCCGTCCCCAGCTGTTGAGGCCACGCCAGCCTCGAGTGGCACGCCTGCCGTGCGGTCCACACCGTCATGTGAGTGAGCAGCGCCCACTGCTCCGGCCCCGTCGGACCCCTACACACGGGCACCCGGCGGACGTCTCCGCCCTCCCCCCACACGTAGCGTCGTCGGCGGTGATCCGGGCACAAAGGCCCTCGGCCTGAGTGCTCACGACCTTGCTGACGTTCACCCCGGCTGTGCCACTAGTGCGGCACTACTTGCTCATGAGCGTGGTCTTGCTCGTGACGCCGCTGAGTCCATGGTGATGGTCGACCCTCCCTCTGCAGCATATACCCTGGCTACACGGAGTGCACCAGTGCTGTCTCCCGATCCCACCAGTCTGCCTGAGGCCTTGTCGGCCCCTGACGCTAAGCAGTGGCGCACTGCCTGCCAGGTTGAGCTTGATGCCATTCGAGAGCACGGCGTCTTTGAGCTAGTGGACTTGCCAAAGAACCGCAAGGCCATCAAGGCCAAGTGGGTTCTACGCAAGAAGCTAAAGTCAGACGGTACTGTGGAGCGCTACAAAGCGCGCTTGACAGCAAAGGGCTTATCTCAGGTCCCTGGTGTGGACTACACCGAGACCTTTGCCCCCGTTGGGCGGATGACGACCACACTCACGCTGCTGAGCCAGGTGGCACAGCACGACTGTGAACTCCATCAGATGGATGTCAACAACACCTTCCTGAACGGGGATCTTGAGGAGGAGATCTACATGGTCCAGCCACCCGGCTTTGAGGATGGTACTGGTCGCGTGTACCGGCTGCAGAAGGCCTTATACGGCCTGAAACAGTCACCTTGCTGCTGGAACCAAGAGATCACCAGCACGCTGAGACACGCTGGGTACGTTCAGAGTGATGCTGATCCATCCCTGTTCATCTCATAGTCCCCAGCACCGCTCGCTGCCATCCTCGTCTACGTGGACGATCTTCTCATCGCCTCGCCAGACCTGGGAGCAGTGAACGCTGCCAAGGCCGTTCTCTCCTCCGCCTACAAGATGAAAGATCTTAGTGAGACCTCCGTGTTTTTGGGGATGGAGATCGTGCGCGACCGTGTTCGCCGCACACTCCGTGTCCATGTGGGACGCTACGCAATGACTGTGGGGGAGCGCTTTGCTGACCTCCTCGCTGCCGTCCGCACGGCCTCCACGCCCATGACCCCTGAGGGGCAGGCCGCCATGAAGCCAGCTAACCTCGGGGAGCTAGTTGATGTGACCCTGTACCTACGAGTTATCGGCTTGCTCATGTACTTGGCCACCACGACACGGCCCAACATTGCCTTCACTGTCAACCTGCTCGCCCAGTTCTCGCAGGCTCCGCGCCAGCAAACACTGGAGGCCGCAGTCTCGTGTGTGCGTTACATCTTGTCCTCCGCACGCTTCGACCTGTGCTTTCACGAGCATGTGTCCATTGTGCTCGATGGGTACACAGACAGTGATTGGGCGTGGAGTCCAGATGACAAGAGCCGCACCGGCTACATCTTCCTCATTGGAGGCACTGTAGTGTCCTGGCGAAGTGGGAAGCAGGGTCGCATCGCACGCAACACTACTGAGGCAGAGAATGTTGCCCTAGGCGCCGGTGCAGCGGAATGTGTCTGGCTCGTCCGTCTGTTGCGTGAACTACGTCAGTCCATCCCCCCTGGTCCTCCAATGTGACAACATGAACGCGGAGGCCATCGCCAAGAACTCAGGTATGTTCCATGCACGCACAAAGCACATCAATGTCGAGCACCACTTTCTGCGTGATCTGGTTGATTGTGGTGAGATCCGAGTCATCCACGTGAGCACTGACAGGCAGTGCGCGGATTTTCTGACCAAGGCTCTAGGTCGTTCGAAGTTTCATGCGGCCACTCATTCCGTTGGACTCTGTCCCACCCCTGTTGCAGGTTGATTCCTCATGTGCCACCCTGCATGTGCTGTGCCTACTGTCTGCAGCGGCTGTGCGTTTCCTGCTCTGCACAGCGTTAGTGTCTACATGTGCATGGACGTGTTTCGCCCTCCGGTCATGGGGGAGTGTTGTTGTGTGTGTCGTACACAGCTTACGGTGACCCCTCAGCTCATGTCCATTCACGTGCAAATCCCTGAGATTGGCGACGGTGGCAGAAGGCTGGCGGCCGGCGGCGACGAGCGCCCAGAAGACTTCCATATTTTGTAGACTTGTGCCGTGTCACAACGCGTAGGCGTGCAGCCTATCAGGACGTAGATCTCATCGACGTGGCCGTTCTGGTTCAAACGGCTCGTCGTTCTGACGTGTCTGCAGGGAATTATGACCAAAACTGTGTTTTTGCCATTGTTTTGTCCTGCTAGAAAATAGCACCGTTGTGCGCCGCGTGCCTGTGTGCATCCACTAGGTCCGTGGCACTGTTTAGGTTGTCCAGACCTCAGTTGTCATCTCTCTCTGCATATTTCAACATTTGCAGCTTCTGACACTTGTGTTTGTGTCCCTAGCCTACCCCTTGCTGTTCTAACCTCCACCTGTGTGTGCTAGTGAGTTAGTTGGTTGGCTTGTACTGCCACGCCAGCGACAGCAGTGCTAGGAAGCTGTCTCTCAACATCAGCTCACCAGTGTGAGTCACGACGACAACCACAATATCAGCACCAGTGAGAGAAAGACTTTGGCAGTAGCAACTGCAGCATGGCAGTACTGGTGGCAGCGGCAACATAGAAGTACAACAGTAGCAACAATGCATAGCGGCAACAGTAGTGTAGTAGTGTGGCAGCAGTCACGCAAATGCAGCAACACCGCATCGTATAAGCAACAGTGTGGCTATGCAATAGTAGCAACAATTGCGATGCAAGAACAATATTGACAGTGTGGCAACAACAGCAACACCAGAAGCACTGTATCAATAGCAATATAGCAGCATAGCAGCAAGCAAAAGTAGTAACACACGAATTGGAAATTAATTAGGGCATACAGGCATACGCAAACACGAACATGAGCTGTGTGTCACTGCAATGCAAAACGCCAAAAGATTGGCACAGTCTGGAACGCATAATATGAAAGAACAAGAAGAGAAAAACAAATGAGCCCCTAGCGTGCGTATATAGGAGGGCCGGCCGCTAGCCGCACCGGGCCCCATCACCCCCGCTAAACCCAAACGAATCAGCGGTGAGAACACATTGCATACACCTTGAGAACAACAAAGGTGGTCTCCTCGAGGCACAGGAGCAGCTCTCCGAGTGCCCGGGTCTCGACCATGGAGAAAATACGAGCAGTGCTAGAAACACTCGAAATCAGCGTCCAGACATCACAAACAACTTTCCGAACATCGGAAGTCCTACTACAACCATCGGGTATCCTTGTCGCACCAGTACAGTCCACCGGGTGCACGGGTCTTAACCCATCGAGAAAACTCTGCTAGCTCCCGACAAGCCCACAGGGTTGCCGGAACGCATCGACCGCGTCTCACTGGCGCTGTCGTAGGTGCTGGAGAAGTCTCGGCACACTCTGGAGGCCCGTCTTGTCGTCACCCTCTCCTCCACCTAGAACCACCAACGTGAGGTATATGGGTAATCAATCGGCGTCAGTCATGACGGGTGGAAGCCACACAAACCAACACTCCCCCTGGCTAACATGGCCGTCTACGCGATAAAAAGTGATCCAAGGCACGGAACAACTGTGTATGCCACAATATGCACGAGTGAACTCACACACATACATCTGCTACCCATCTAAGGTCTTCCTAGACACTGGCACATCCTACCAAGTGTCTGGGTCTTGACCATCAGAGGAGTGATGCACACACGCACAAACCAGTGTAATGCCCATCATACACATGTCAGATGACTAGAGGGTCTCCTCGTGACACTGGCGGTACCAGTGCTCGGGTCTCGACCGCTACGATAAATCCAACACGTGTCCGTATCTTGGCCACAATAGCATCATCAACTAACACACATGATCATGGGGGGATCTCCTCGTAACACAGGTGCAACCCACCACGTGTCCAGGTCTCGACCACTATGAGCGACCCAGCTCACATGCACATGCCACACGCAGTACAGCCACACACCAAGACACACGATCACATGGTCTCCTCGTGAGATTGGTACAACCCACCAAGTGTCCGGGTCTCGACCAACAGAGTATTCCCATCCACATGTAGTTGTGCAGGCACGTAGCATGAGCCACACGCCCGTTGCTGTAGTATGCTCATAACAGAGCATGGACCCCTGGCCATGCATCTCCCATGACATCGCGTCAGGTCGAGGTCCACACAACACTCCCCCTGGGTAGATGAACCTGGCAGTGATGTCCTCGATGGAGATGCTGATACCGTATCTTAACAGATCCTTGGCGATAGATCATGTGGTCTCCCATCACACAAAGATAGCTCTCCCTGTCACGCACGAGTCTGCTCCCACCCTCAAAGACAGAGTGGTGTCTCCGGCTACGACTCCTCACATCGCCCCTACACCACCTAGAGTGTACCAGTCCTCGTGTAACTGCCAAAGGTCCCAACTCACAGTCTCTCCTCTCTCCGCTCTGTCACGATGCATCTGTGTATGCCGGAGGAAAGAGAATGGGCGAGCAACACGTAGGCGTGGATGAAGTGGAGGAACTAGCCTCCGAGGCGGGATAAAGCGCCCTGAAGCACTCGGGTGTACCGCCACTAGAGGAGGAGGGCTAGAACGACGAACCGGACCACTATACATAGACGAAGATGACGATGGAGCAGCTGAAGTGGGTGGATGAAGGTGCGTGATGACAGAAGCTGAAGAAAGAGGAGTAATGATGGAGTCGGCAGGAACGAGGATGGCAGAAACTGGAGGCATGCTCACCTCTCCTGTGGCAGTGTCTCCATCAGACGTCATACTTGGAGCTGGTACGAGATCCTGAATGAGTATGGGTGTCCAAAATCCACGTAGTGGAAAGCTCTTGCCGATAGTACTGGCACTCCACTACTCTGACAGTCGCTCATACGCTGCCATCACCTCCCGTAGCAGCATCACCACACACTCCTATAGGTCAACGTAATCTGCCTCGGACATGTGCAGGTGGCCCATGTCTACCTCGCGTAGGATAAACCATGTCTCACTGGATACTACACAGGTAGACTGTAGAACTCGCACGTACAGCTCTATCTTCGTCTCTACTGCAGAAGACGATGGAGCCAGTGCTGCTGCATCCTCCTGCTGAGATGTTGGAAAATCGGATGTAGCTGTAGGTGTGGCATCCCGACCGCAACTCGTTTCTCTCAGACTAGGAGGGATGAGCGGTCGCGTGCCGAGAGAGAAGGAGGAGGAGTCGTCAGAGTCAGTGGAGCATGTGGAAATGTCGTCCGTGTGGGTACTGCCACTCTCAGCTTCGATGTGATCAGTAGGGTTACCACTAGGTGAACACGAGAGGCCAGAACTCAGCTCTTGCTGACGAGGTGACTCCATCCGCGTGGTCAGATCTGCTCTACTATCCTTGACTGCTGGCGTCATGGACACAGCTGTGCAGGACTCCAGCTCGACAATGCCCGTGAAGGCGACCAAAAAGTGCACCTAGCGCTCACGCACCGTCTCGCCAAGAAGATTGGTCGCTGTCACCTGCTCGATAATGGAGTGGGGACCACCATATGACTCCGTCATGTTTGTTGCTGCTCTGCCATGTGTACGGGAACCCGTAGACTCTGGGAATATAGACGAATCGTCATGCTGAGGCTGGTCCTCAGGTAGCGCTGATGATATGGTGGAGCCTGTTGTGCCTGCTCAGCACATGTCCAAGTGACATCTCTCAGAACTCCTGCTCTAAAAAATGCCTCAACCTCCAAAAGACCAGCCGACCGACTCTGCTCATGTAGTGTGACCGCTGCCAAGCTGGTGTGAGCCTCATGTGCCACCGCCGGGCCGCTACCGGTCAGAGTCGCGAGTGGCACCGTCCAGGCACGCGGAACCTGCACTCATCCTGATG
Organism: Penium margaritaceum; assembly: GCA_023375785.1. Taxonomy (NCBI): domain Eukaryota; kingdom Viridiplantae; phylum Streptophyta; class Zygnematophyceae; order Desmidiales; family Peniaceae; genus Penium; species Penium margaritaceum. Next base: position 96,635 of record SZWC01006542.1, read on the forward strand.
CAACTTGCTACTGCAGAACGTCCGACTCCTGTCCTAGCGTAGATGTCCACCTCGATGACATGCATATCTCAAGCACTGCAACCTCTGCTGGACTAGTGTGAGCCTGCTGCACACACTCCCCCAAAATTCTAGTAGACGCATCCCGATCTGTACGGGACTCCTGTGCCACCGCAAGACCGCCACCGGTCGGAGGCGCAAGTGGCACCGTCCAGGGATGTCGTGCCTGTGCTCCTCGTGATGTAACTTGCTGATGCAAAAGATCTGGATCGAGCCTGGACATGGAAGTCGAGCTCGATGACACGCAAGTTTCCACCATGAACGCCATGTTGGGATCAGACTCCACATCATGTGCTGTCACCGTATCATCTAAATCTGCCTGAGCTGACACTCGGGCACCATGGCACGGTGCGAGCGCGGATCCTATCGCTACGGTCACAACATGTAATGCACGGTGACCACATTCCCCCTCGACAGGTATAGCAATGGAAGCGGAGGAGATGGAGGATGTATCAAGACCGGCATGAGCACGACGTGCAGAGCGCTGAAATTGAGGTCGTGGGAAGACACGACTGGAACGACTACATGAATACATGTCATCTCGAGGTGGTGTCCTGGTAGCAGGAGAGTGGAACATCGAGAGGATGGTGGCAGCCTGGGACTAGCAGGCAGGTGGAGCTGAAGGGACACCATCGGATGAGAAATGAGGAGAGGATGAAGGAGATGAGATCAAGGAGGCCGTCAATGAACTTGTAGTAGAAGCATGCTCGGTGACGACGAGGTCACAAAGCCACTATACCATCCGTCTGAAGCCGTGGATCTCAACGAATATGGTCGCCAAAGGTCCAGCTATGGAATCTACCATCGCTGGCAGATCTGCATGCAAGGAAGACGCATGCTCAGACGAGGCTGAAGCCAATGTGGATGCTAGCCGCGAGGGCGCGTCTAGCAGCGACGCCAACCATGACGTCCATCACTACAATATTAGCAGACGAACGTGTAGGGCGCCTGTTCAGATGTCTACACGCTCATCAGGTGCACCGGACGATGGATAGGTGCCGAGGGCACCTACTCCAGGTGGTAAATACCAAGCCACGGGGGAGGATGACACTGGGAGGCACTGTCACCCCTATAGGTGACGGCGTTGGGGTCAACAAGTGTAATGAGACGAGACAAGCTGCACGACCACAGCACGCCTGGAGAAGGGAGTCTGACCAGCTGTGACTACTCGTGTTGCTGCCACCAAAGGAGAAAAAACATCTACAAGAACATAAGGTGTGGCGGCTGGAGGTGCGGCTGCTGCTCCAAGCGGTAGACGACCAAGCCCTTGGGGATGGACAAGCCCGAGTACGCCGTTGATCTTACGTATTGCAGTGCGGGGACCAGTCCACGGACATCAGAGAGACGCCGGTCCACGGCGTGTCTCAAAATGGAAGTCGTCGTCGGCTAGGAAGGCGAAACCACAAACGCTAATGCAACCGCCCCTCATTATGTAGTCGTGCGCAACTCTGTCTACCAATGCTACTGCTGCTACGAAAGCAACTACTGCAACAGCAAAAGTAGCTATACGATTTTGATTTCCTCTTTTTTTTTAGGCTCCTCAACATTGCTATTCTTTCCTCGTTTGCCCTCTTATTCTTGATTTCCCCTTTCTTTTTGGAAAAGGGGCAGGTCATAATTGGAGGGAAGGGGGAAAATCAAAGAAAAAGAAAGGAGGGGGCGATGTTAGGTCGTCCCCCCCCCCTTCGCTCCTCGATCGATCGCTTGGTGAGCAAGCGAGTGAGCAAGTGAGCGAGAGGACGAGCGAGCGAGTAGGAGGGGGGGTCCGCCCCTCTCTCACGGTCGGCCCCCCCTCCATCGATCGGCCAATGGGGCGGACGGGGCCGACGGGGGTGAGGGGCTCACGGCCCTCCGAGAGGCCCCTTGAGAGGGGGGCTGGACGGGCCAACAGGGCCCCTCTGAGGGGTCCCCTCTGTGGGGGCTCGAGGGGGCCTATTCAAGGAAGGCCCTCAAAGGAGGATTGTAAAGTCCTCCTACAACAGCGGGTGTAACTTCTGCGGTTGCTGCTGTTGCAACTTCCGCTACTACTACTACTGCTGCTACTACTCTAGCAGCTGCTGTTGCTACTTGTTGTTTCCGCTACTGTTGCCGCTGCTGTTGTTGTCGCTGCTTTCGCTATTGCTGGTAATGTTGCTACTATACATAGCTGCAACTGTTCTTTCTTGCTGTTATCTCCACGGCTGCTACTGCTACATACTACTACTGTTGTCGTCGCTACTACAGGCTGCTGCTTTTGCCACTGCCGTTGCTGCTGCTGCTGCTATGCGCTACTGCTGCTGTCGTCGCTGCTACACCGGCTGCTACGCTGTTACAGTTGCCATTGCTGCTGCTACTATGCGGCACAACAACTGCCACTACTATTGTTGTTACTGCCGGCACAGCTGCCACGAATGCTAATGTCCACTGCTACTACTACTGCTGCCGCCGCTGCTGCTCTTGCTGTGAGTGGCTGCTATGCCGCCACTACTCCTGCTGCATGGCACCGCAACTGCCGCTGCTACTACGTCTGCTATTGTTATTGCTGCTGTCGCCGCAATTGCTAATGCTGCTGTCCGCAGATCACCGTCCTTGTGGCGCTCACGTGAAGTCACTTTGAACTCCCTCACGTTGCTACCGGCGTGGTGCCACGTGGCGCATTTTCTGTGTTCCACCCACTGTTGTTGCTTCTACTGCATCTGCTGCTCACACCCCCCTGTGCTCTGATACCAAAGTGGAAATTAATTTGGGCATGCAGGCCCATGCAAACATGAACATGAGCTCTGCGTGTGACTGCAATGTAAAACACCAAAAAATTGTCAAAGTCTGGAACGCATAATATGAAAGAACAAGGAGAGAAAAAGAAATGAGCCCCTAGCGGGGTTATGTAGGGGCGCTCGCCGCAAGCCGCACTAGACCCCGTCCACTAGCCGGACCGGAAGCTGTCACCCTCGCTGAACCCAAATGAGTCAGTGGGGAGAACACACTACATACACCATGAGAACAACAAAGGTGGTCTCCTCGAGGCACTGGAACAGCTCTCCGAGTGTCTGGGTCTCGACCACCGAGAAAATACGAGCAGTGCTAGAAACACTCAAAATCAGCGTCCAGACATCACAAACGGCTTTCCAAACATCGGAAGCCCTACTACAACCATCGGGTCTCTCTCTCTCTCTCTCTCTCTCTCTCTCTCTCTCTCTCTCTCTCTCTCTCTCTCTCTCTCTCTCTCTCTCTCTCTCTCTCTCTCTCTCTCTCTCTCTCTCTCTCTCTCTCTCTCTCTCTCTCTCTCTCTCTCTCTCTCTCTCTCTCTCTCTCTCTCTCTCTCTCTCTCTCTCTCTCTCTCTCTCTCTCTCTCTCTCTCTCTCTCTCTCTCTCTCTCTCTCTCTCTCTCTCTCTCTCTCTCTCTCTCTCTCTCTCTCTCTCTCTCTCTCTCTCTCTCTCTCTCTCTCTCTCTCTCTCTCTCTATCTCTCTATCTCTCTCCCCCTCCCCTCTCTCTCTCTCTCTCTCTCTCTCTCTCTCTCTCTCTCTATGTGTGTGTGTGTGTGTGTATGTGTGTGTATGTGTGTTTACTTATTTATCTGTCTTCTCACCCTGTAGCGGGAGAGCCGGTTCGGCCCTCCCTCCTCGCTGAAGCGAGGGATGGTTACGCACCACCCCTTGAGTCGGCGAGGGCTGGCCGGCGGCCAGCACTTCGCTGGCCGCCGGCCAGCTCGCTGCCGGCCGGCTGGACGGCCAGCGGCCGGCCATGCAACCGGCCGGCCACGAGCCGGCGAGCCGCCAGTCGCCGATCGCTGCCTGAGCCCGATCTGCGGTTGAGGGGCCACGAGGGCCTCGAGGACGAGGCCTTGTGGCTTTGTGCCCTCGTCCCCCCTCGTCCTCCTTGCAAGGGAACAAGCGAGGACGAGGGATAGGGAGAGCGAGGGTGAGAGCGAGGAGGGAGGGAAGCGTACGAGAGAAGTCGGCGCAAAATCGCCGATCGTGCCTCGCACGCGACGATTTCGCACCGATGCGTCAAAAACGAAACTCGAGTTTGTTTAGGACGAACTATGAGTTTCAAAACCGGAAAACTCGTGCGAATGCACGAGTTTGAGGTAAAAACCCCCGGTTTGGATCCCAAAAGCAGGGGTAGGGTTAGAAATGGAAACGGGCCTCCGGAGACTCAAAATATTCAAGTCTCCTTACTATGCGTCATTGATGATGATTGCCCCTAAGTCCTACGAAAGGGGAAAATCCCTGATGCGGACTGAGAACGTCATTATGCAATCTCCGACAACGACTTCAGAGTAAGATCTAGAGGTTCCGGCCCGTTAGAGTGGTTCTCAGAGCCAGACGATCCGCGCGACTAAGGGTTCGACGGAAACGGCGGCTATGCTATATATAAAACGCCGCCGGTAGCTGCAAGCAATAGTAGAAATACCAAAGGGGCATACGGCGTCCACACTAATCCGTTTCAAGCGCCGGAAAGTACGTTTGAAAGCTCTTGAAGAGCTCTACTTGAACCTCCCAACTTCTTTGAGCTTCTTCTTCACTCCAGGGAGCTAGGTTATTTTTTCTTGGACGGGATGGGGAGTGCCCACCTCCAAAACGACCAATTTGCCTCCATTTCGAAGGTTCCTTACCCCCTCCTTCAACAAAAAAAATTGGGACAGCGTTTCTTCCCAAGGCCAAGGGCTCTCACAGCCTGAGAACACCCTAAAAAGAGGGAGGGCAACACCTTGAGGACTTTTAGCGGCTTCCCCAACGCCGCCGGCATAAGGAGGATGCCGCCAATGGACGCGAGACGAACGAAGAAGACTCAAAAGGAGGCCAAGGAAGACAAGAAGACAGAAGGAAGACAAGCAGTTAGAAGACGGAGTTAAAGAGTTGGTAAGAATTGTTGTAATTCCCTCTTACTCTTTGTCCTGGCTTTGTGAGCGGAACTCACACTTCTTGTCATTCCCTTGTATTGTAATTTGTTGTTTTCCTAGATTATAGTCGCTACCAAGTGTCGTGACTCACGGCTTAGGAAGACTAGCTGTCAAAATCCACGCCCTTGTGCCGCCGTGGCGGCCTAGGAAAATAGAAATTGAATTGATAATTGCCTCACCGATCCTGAGATCAAGGAGTTTGTGGAAGGCGATCCCTCCTCGAAGTTGTGGGATGATCTCCACAACGACTTTAACGTGCTAGTTACACGGATGACGAGATGGCAAGTGCCGGAGCGTTGAAGACCAACAAGGGCAAGGTTGTGACGGCCTCACAACACGCCCTTGACGGACTCCAAGTCTTGGGAGCCACCGCCGCGAGCATGGTTGCCAAACCAAAGGCAATCATACCACCAAAGGCAACCGATGCCAACCTCGGTGACACCGAGAAGCGTGCGGAGGCCGGAAAAGTGCTCGACGAGAACGTCGACGCACACGTGGATGACCCCCACGTGACGAACGACGTGATGGAGGAGGATCCCGGAGGGGGACCCTGACGAAAAGCACGACGCCGACGATGGCAAAGCCGACGAGGATCGCAATCATCGCCATCGTTGTGCAGTAAAATAAAGTCGATTGCTCGAGAAGGGAAAGACACTCACCGCATCGCCTGAAGCTGCTGACGGCAGCGAGACTGCCGAGAGCAACAAGGGCACCGAAAGCAGCCACACTGGAAGTTCCTACGAGAATGAGCCGGACGACGTCGCCGCGAAGGCAATTCACGATAACCGCTGCAAGCTCGCGGATTTTACTGCTGAGACGGCAGGCCGACTCAAGATCACCACCGACGGTGGAGGTACGGTACCACTCGGAGGAGTGGGGGTGGACCCCCCTTCCTACGATGTGGCCGCAATGGGGTGGGGCAGCGCCTACTCGAGTGTCGTTACTGACAACAGTCTCCTCCGAAAGGTGGGACTCCTTGGAGGTGTGTACACAAACCGTACCCTTCTGTAGTGGGTATAGGTACACAGACAACGCAAGGCCCTATAGGCTATCACCGATGCTCTGACGACATCAGAGCTCAAATTCGTGTTTGCCAACCTGCTNGACGATGGCAAAGCCGACGAGGATCGCAATCATCGCCATCGTTGTGCAGTAAAATAAAGTCGATTGCTCGAGAAGGGAAAGACACTCACCGCATCGCCTGAAGCTGCTGACGGCAGCGAGACTGCCGAGAGCAACAAGGGCACCGAAAGCAGCCACACTGGAAGTTCCTACGAGAATGAGCCGGACGACGTCGCCGCGAAGGCAATTCACGATAACCGCTGCAAGCTCGCGGATTTTACTGCTGAGACGGCAGGCCGACTCAAGATCACCACCGACGGTGGAGGTACGGTACCACTCGGAGGAGTGGGGGTGGACCCCCCTTCCTACGATGTGGCCGCAATGGGGTGGGGCAGCGCCTACTCGAGTGTCGTTACTGACAACAGTCTCCTCCGAAAGGTGGGACTCCTTGGAGGTGTGTACACAAACCGTACCCTTCTGTAGTGGGTATAGGTACACAGACAACGCAAGGCCCTATAGGCTATCACCGATGCTCTGACGACATCAGAGCTCAAATTCGTGTTTGCCAACCTGCTGGCCCACGTCGGGCAGAGCATCACGGACCTCGACCGTGATCGCCAACTGCAGCGCCTGGCCGCCCATGAGGCAAGTCGCCGATGCAAAGACCTTGACAAGGCGTTGTAGAGCGTGACCCATGTACGGATGCAACAGCAAGTGCAGCATGCTGCAGCTGTTGATGCCATTGCCGGTGGCAGCGACGACTTGCCTACCTCGACAAATTCGGGGCCGGTCATGAACACGTCCTTCCTCCACAGTGTGGAGATATTCCGGAAGGGCGTGAGGCTGACCGAGTGGCTGAATCGTATGGAGGACATTCTATGTATCCACAAGGCTCCACTCAGCCAATGGGGCGACCTTTCCACGACGTGGCTTGAAGACAACCTCTTCAAGTATGTGGTCAAGGAGTGGACTTCGCAACAACCGCACCTCGAGTGGCAGCCCATGTCGTGGGAGGCTTTCTGTGCAATTATGCGTAAGAAGTGTACCCAGCATGAGGAGGCGCAGCGCACCTTCCACAAAATCAAGGACTTCAGGCAGATGGGTGTCGTTCGAAGCGTACTTGAGCGAGTTCACCGTACTCGTGGAGGAAGCTAAAAGCTTCACCGAGGGCGATGGAACTCGGATTTTCAAGTACTCGGAGTGCATGTTCTTGGAGTACTTTCGTGATGGTCTTGCAAGCAAGAAGCTGAAGGACAAAACCACCAAAACGGCAACCGGCCAGGCTTGGACAAGCAGGAGGGCGTTGCGGGACTACATGAGTGAGGTGTACTCGGCGAACCCAAAGCACTACTCAGACGCACGGCCGAACGCGCGTGTACAGCAAGGCCGCGACATGCGCTTGGACGCTACGAGGGCTGGAGGAGCAGCCGAGCAGCAGGGTGGGGCCAAGGGCAAGTAGCCTGCAAACCCTCTAGTCAAGAAGACTAGCGGGTACAATAGCCCAAACCACAAGCGCAGTCGCGACAATGACAAGCTGCAGTCGACGCGTGAGCGTCGCAACACAACATTCCGCGACGGACTGTGCCACCTTAGGGCTCAGTGTCCTGAGGTTACTGGTGGTGGACAAGAGCTTGCGGCGTTAGCCGTAGTAGCAATACCTCGTGGGAAGGGTGCAGCAGGAGGCCGCAGACAGGGTCGTGGACAGGGTCGCGGTCGCGGCAATGGACCCGGCCGTGGTAACGGACAAGGCCATGGGACGGGTTTTCCCCACCCCTGAGTGATGCTAGTGGGGACCACTCAGGGGTAAAACTGGATCTCTAGTGTGGGTTCATGTTTTCAGACAAGGATGTTAAACAATTTGAGTTTTTGACGAGTTCAAATATCTCTGTTGTTTTCTCCCCTCTCATTGAACTTCATTCTACACTGGCTGATCAACATTGCCCACTAAATCTTGCATCACCGGACGAGTTGCATGACCGAACCTGCTTAGTGGTGGCGACACGGACCACTGTGCAAGAATTATGTAACACAGTGATTGAAGCAAACGCCCTCAAAGCGATGAGTTCAATCGCGTTCGTAGTACCTTTAGTCCACGATTTCGACCCGGTGACGTTTTAAAGACTGGAAGGTGCTAGCCGAATTCACACGTTCCCACAAGATGTGGACTAGAATAGGTGCATCATGGGAACTGCGGCATCCACCGTCTAGATTCCGTGTTTATCACAAACTCGGCTTGTCATTGTCGAGGCTGTTCACTCAGAAGAGTGGAGGCAACATGACAATGCAGTTCAAAGGACACCTAGTTGGTGCTCCCGTGAACGTACTTGTTGAAACTGGAGGAGATGACTCCTTTGTTAGCCTTAGTTTACCCGACAGGTTGGCCTAAAGTACGAGCCATCGAATGGCACAGTTGTTGTCGGTGACAACCGTACGGTACCCGTGATCGGTACTTGTAAAGCAAACATTTGTATTCAAGGGTATACATAGAGTGTCACGTTGAAGGTAGTCAACCTTCTTGACCCATTTGACGTGGTGCTAGGCGATCCCTGGCTCCGTGACAAACAAGGCTCTAATGTGCTTTGAATCGAAGCGCTTGATCCTCTGAAAAGGACCGCATTGCTTTACATTGATTCCGAGTACGGAATCATTGCCAACCCGAATCAAAGTCCATGCTAGCTTTTCTGTGATGCAGGTCAAGAGACGTATTCAACGAGGTTGTCGATACTTCTTGGCTCAGCTGTAGAAAGTGGAGGATGACGTTAATGAAGACACGCACAAGAGATCAAATCTCTATTGGCGGAGTACTTGGATGTATTCCAAGACCCACCAGCTGGGCTTCCACCAGAAAGACTCATGGCCACACGATTCCGCTGCAATTGGCGACTCCTCTGTCCAGCAGAAAGGCGAGAGGCTGAACGCCAAATCAAAGAGTACCTCATAAAAATATGGATCGAGCCAAGTAGCTTGCCGTACGGTATCCTGATCCTTTTTGTGAACAAAAAGGACGGTGGTTTATGCATGTGCGTGGATTACCGGGCATTGGACAAGCTAACGGTGAAAAATTGACTCCCCTTACCGCGGATTGAGGACCTTTTTGACCAACTCCAAGGGGCAAAAGTATTTTCGTCCTTGGATTTGTCTCAAGGGTACCATCAAATCCGCATCATGGAATATGATGTTCCCAAATTGTGTTTCGAACGCACATGGGACACTATCAGTTTCGAGTGATATGCTTTGGGCTAACGAACGCCCCGGCAACCTTCCAAGGAGAAATGAATCGAAGGTTCGCCAAACACCTAGGTCAGTTTGTCTTTGTTTACCTGGATGACATCCTGGTTTTCTCCAAATCAATGGAAGACCACATAGAACATATACACGAATTCCTCGCAATCCTCCAGGAACAGAAGTTCTATGCAAAAGTGAGCAAGTGCAAATTCGCACAAGATGAGCTCCTATACCTTGGACACGTCGTTGGCAAGGACGGCATCCATGTCGACCCACGAAAGGTCCAAACCGTTGTAGACTGGCCACGCCCGGAAAATGTTGGGCAGATTCGGTCTTTCCTCGGTCTTGCAAACTAATTTTGACGGTTTATGCAACGGTATTCGACCCTGGTATCACCACTAACCAGCTCACGCAAAAAGATGTACATTGGGAATGGACATCTGATTACGAGAACGCTTTTCTCAAAGTCAAACAGCTTCTATCCATAGCGCCCGTCCTAGCTCTTCCGGATCCATTGCAACCGTGGGAGGTTCGATGTGATGCATCGATAGTAAGACTCAGAGCCATCCTCATGCAGAACGATCACCCTGTTGAGTATGAGAGTAGGAAGCTCATCCCCACGAAAACGCGGTACACAACTGGGGATCAAGAGCTCCTTGCGGTAGTACATACTTTTAAGATGTGGCGTTGCTTCCTTAAGGCTGCTAAAGGGGGTGTGACTGTCGTGACCGACCATAACCCATTGGTGTTTTTCCAAATGGAACCAAACCTGTCAAGACGACAAGCGCGTTGGAGCGAATACCTGAGCCGATTCTCATTCACATAGGAATATCGGCCAGGACGCATCAATGTGGCCGACCCACTAAGCTGACAGCTTGTAGAAATTAAAGCAACCACCAAGGTCGGTGAGTGTTTTATGCCCATTGCAACAGCAAGAGTACAAACACCAGACCCCTCTACACCCCTGCGGCAAACACCATGAGAGATTATCCATTACAATGGTCTTGTAAACAGGATCCGGATGGGATACTGTGTGGATTCTTGGTTTCAAGACTCTCGAAACCTAGACAAGTATGGATCGGTGGAGGCTGCAGGAATCTTTTGGCACGAAGAACACGTTGTTGTGCCNCCCTCTACACCCCTGCGGCAAACACCATGAGAGATTATCCATTACAATGGTCTTGTAAACAGGATCCGGATGGGATACTGTGTGGATTCTTGGTTTCAAGACTCTCGAAACCTAGACAAGTATGGATCGGTGGAGGCTGCAGGAATCTTTTGGCACGAAGAACACGTTGTTGTGCCAAACTCGGGAGACCTTCAAGCAAAGATTATCTCCCAGTTCCATGACCCGCCGGTCGCAGGTTATGTGGGATCTCGAAAGACCGGACAGGCATTTTCGGACCACTCTTGGTGGCCAGAATGGAGTGTCGATGTCCGTAAGTATTGCATGACATGCGACCCATGTCTCGGGAATGAGGCGAGTAACAAGAAGCCTGTTGGACTCCTCCAACACCTTCCCATTCCTAGGACTCCATGGGAGTTTGTCAACATGGACTTCATTACTGGTCTTCCGGACACAACCCGTGGTTACGATGCAATACTAGTGGTTGTCGATCTTCTGATGAAGATGACACACTTCATTCCTACAACCACTGACGTGAACGCAGAGGAGATCGCTCGTCTCTTCTTTCAGGGTCTCGTAAAGTACCACGGCTTGCCGTTGCACATTATCTCCGATCAGGATCAAAAACTTGTTTGTAAGTTCTGGCAAAAGATGGAAGAGTACTTCGGCAGTGATTCGCAGATGTCGACAGCGTTTCACCCTCAAACTGGCGGACAAAAAACCGCATGAACCGCACTCTGGAACAAATGCTCCGTATGTACGTGGACCTTGCCATGAATGACTGGGACGAATTCCTAGCACTAGTAGAGTTTGCGGTGAATAACTCGGTGAACTATTCTATAAAGTTCACACCGTTTGTGTTAAACAGTGGTCGGTATCCAGTGGTGCCCTCTTCATTGGTGAAGAGTGGGAGTACAAAAGAACAGGTTCCTTCTGCTCAAGCCTTTGCCGAGCACATCGACTCCTTGTTACAGGAGGCGAAGGGTTACCTTCAAGCTGGTCGGTAACGACAAAAGGCATATGCCGATAAAAGTCCCCATGACGTCTCGTTTGACATTGGTGACAATGTGTTGCTTAGCACCAAGAATCTTCAGCCCAAGTCGCCAGGGGTGCAAAAACTTACCAAAGTGGATTGGGCCGTTTCCCATCGTTGCACGCATCGGGCCAGTGGCATACCGATTACTGCTTCCGTCGAGTATGAAGATACATGACATGTTTCATGTGAGCCTGTTAGCTCCATCACGGGAGTGGGAACCGTTCAGCCACCACCGGTAGTCCTTGCTGTCGATGGCCAATACGAGGTTCTTCGCCTACTCCACCACCGAGAGCGTACTCTCCGGTCGCGGGTTGTTAGGGAATACCTCGCTCATTGGGTCAGGTATGGACCTAAACATAACTCATGGGAGTCCGAATCTTGGTTGCCCACAGGGGTGGTCAACGAGTATTGGAGTGAGCTGGCAGCTCGCACGTATCGACGCGTGTCAGGGGGAACCACCTAAACGCAGAAAAAATGAACAACATTCCCGCAGGACGGCATTCATGGACTGCAAACATAGGAGGTTGAGGACGCCCAACATGGTTGTCGCGCGGATGCTCCAGCCTAAAAGGGGGAGGCCACTAGCCATGCGGATCGAGAAGCTACAGCTTAGGTCTAAGTGCCATGCACGTGTTCATGTTTAGCTGGTGATTGAAATTATTCAATTTTCTTTCACAATGTTGATGACTCACTGACTAAAAATCCTGCTTGTTGTTCATGAACCGCGACGGTTCATAATAAGTGGGGAGGAATGTAGCAAGAGGGCCGGTTCGGCCCTCCCTCCTCGCTGAAGCGAGGGGTGGTTGCGCACCACCTCTCGCGTCAGTGAGGGCTGGCCGCCGGCCAGCACATCGCTGGCCGCCGGCCAGCTCGCTGCCGGCCGGCTGGACGGCCGGCGGCCGGCCATGCGACCGGTCGGCCACCAGCCGGCCAGCCGCCGATCGCGGCCTCAGCCCGATCGGTGGCTGAGGGGCCACGAGGGCCTCAAGGGTGAGGCCTCGTGGCCTTGTGCCCTCATCCCCCCTCGCCCTCCTTGAGAGAGCAAGCGAGGACGAGGGATAGGGGAGCGAGGGTGAGAGCGAGGAGTGACGGAAGATCATGAGAGAAGTCGGCATGAAATCGCCGATCGTACCTCACACGCAACGATTTCGCGCCGACACGTAAAAAACAAAACTCGAGTTTGTTTAGGACAAACTAAGAGTTTCAAAACCGGAAACTCGTGCGAATGCACGAGTTTGAGGTAAAAAAAACCCGGTTTGGGTCCCGAAACCAGGGGTGAGGTTAAACGGAAATAAGCCTCCGGAGACTCAAAACATTCGACACTCCATTCTCTGGGTCGTTGATGATGATTTCCCCTCAGTCATGTGAAGGGGAAAACCCCTGACACGGACTGAGAATGCCATTCTGCGAACTTCGACGACGATTTCAGAGCACGAGCTGGAGGTTCCGGCCCGTTACAAACCCTGTCTCTCTTTATCTTTTTTGCGCACTATGGAACATGATGGACAGGTGGAGCAACCATAAATCAAAGACACTACAAGCAACATAGCTAGCAATTATATATTCACTTCTATCTGTTCAGAATGGAAGACTTTCCATGTCTACATTAGCATCTTGTAGATCAAACATGATAGAGTTTATATTGGGGAATTTTTGCCCGCCTTGCTCAGACACGAATGCCTATGCTTGTTTCTCCTTCACTCTACATCTCTCTTGCTCTCTCTCTCTCTCTCTCTCTCTCTCTCTCTCTCTCTCTCTCTCTCTCTCTCTCTT
>SZWC01006542.1:110364-126466 GCA_023375785.1 Penium margaritaceum
CACACACACATGCACATGCACACACACATATACACACATACAAAAATAAATACACACACACACACATACACACACACACACACATACACACACACCCACACACACACTTCCACACACAATCGCTCATTTAAAAAGGCAAAACTATGCCAAAATATGATTTCCATTTTTTTCTATAGTTTGATGACAGTGATTACTACTTAAGAAAAGAAACAAGCATTTAGTACCCAGTTTTTACACAATGATACATGTCCACTGAAGTCCAGAGGCGGTTGTCCAAGTCTGGTGTTTCAAGACATCGCAAATGTTGGGATTCGTGTATCCACATAATCCCCTTCACAAGTGACATTAGTGTTTGAGGGCTTGTTGTAGTGAACAAATGGAATCCTTGGCCCACTGGGCCAAAACCCCGGTTATTGAGGGTCTCCAATCCTCAACCCATCCCATCCACTGCCCCATAGGCCAGGACCAGTTTAAGCTACATGGTACATCTCGTGCTACATTCCACTGACACATGAATGGACCCGCCCTCGTTGTCCACAATATGTGTCAAACCCCAGTGCTCTGATACCAAAAGTAGTAAACGGGTGGAATTCTTGGCCCATTGGGCCAAAACCATGGTGATTGAGGGTCTCCGGCCCTCAATCCATCCCATCCGCCTCCTTACATGCCAGGACCAATTCAAGCCATGTGGCACATCTCACGCTACACTTGTTTAGTGCGCTTTCTGGACGTTCTTCATTTCCTTTGCCTTCAACTCATTCCATCCTTCCAATGGAAAATGACCTTCGACTCTTCGACAAAACAATCGAGTAGCTAATACCATTATGGATTATACAAAGACGCTCTATCCCTCTTCCCTCACCCAACTCTATGGAGCATGACTCTATGGTGTGAATGAAACTGACGGCGGTACGTGTACTTTTTTCCACACGTAGTGTGGAAAATTATGACTGGATCACCATACGACCATACGTATGCATGAGTGTCCATATGGATGGATGCGCACATGCAAAGTGGTCATTTAAGAAGTTACGTTGTCAGGCAGAAATTCAAAAGATGCACCCTTGTATAATCACTAATTAAACGCAAACACATGCTTCAATATTATGAAAATCAGCAACAACTGAACACAAGAATGTATGAAGCTATCATACATGCACAAAGCATGAGGCGTCCTCATTTATAGAAGCGAAAAAAACGAACGAATGTGTTTGGTGATAGAAACAAACAAATGCCTTGCCACTTACCTAAAAGGGAAAATTTATGCGATTTGCTTGGTTTGCGACTCGCATAGACGTTAGGTGACAGGTCGAGATCGCGACAATATTAGGTGCCCGTTTTGATTGCCATTATCTTTAGAGTACTAACTTTACAGTTTTTATGTTGTGTTCATGCCTATTTTCAAGTCGCAGATGTATGAGGACCTACTATCATTGAAAACCAGTCTCGCATGTACTCTTCTAGCAACCGAATGGACTGCGAGAATACCGTTGTGTTTTTTAAAGGTTCTATGCAAGTTCTAAGAAACACACCCTCATATCTCATCGTGAGACGAACAGTCCCCAATAAGTCAAGCGACGAAAGCCACTCATGCTGGCACTCGCCACTCTACCTTGCTTCTCGATTCTGATTCCACTATCGGCTGTGTGGTGGGTGAGAGAATTTCTAGAACTTTCCTAACCGCTTGCCACTTAAGTAAGCGTCACCACTCAGTCAGTGTGTGACGACAGTCACAAGTCATGCACAAAACTGCAAGGGTCTGGGTAGGGACACGTACACAGTGTCAGGAAGCACATGTTTGAATATAATTGCAGAGGGAGTTCACAAATGACAGGTCCACATCATAAATGCCTGCCGCAACCATGACGGGTGTTGCACGCGGCGGTGCAAGGTCTGTCCTACAACCAGCCCGAAAATATTATTTTGGTCGTAACTCTGCGCACACAAATCAGAACGTTACGCCTTCTGAACCTAGAGATGCAGAATCGCGAGCCGGATGCTACGACTGGTCACACGCATAAGTCTGGCATTGATTGGTGGACAGACAATGCAAAACATACAAATTGTACTCAAGAGTCATTCCACCGAGAAAACTCTAACGTCTGCAGAAAAACCCCAAAGCACCCCGGCAAGCACCCAAGACGTCAGAGCACCTCTCTGGCAGCTACTGGTGGGTGGAGCCACCACTCGTCGGTGCTCCGACGCCAGCCGCATCCGCATCAAGGATAGGCTGCAAAAAAACTACAGAAGGTTCGAGACAACATCCACGACGCTATGGCAATCATTGGTCAGCTCCACGTGGGTGGTCCACCACCTTGTCGACGCGCCGATGCCTCTGGGGTCCGCATCGGGGATCATGTCGTCGCCCTCTCTTGTACCGCTGCTCTCCTGGCCGTCGCTCATGACGGGTTGAAGTCACAGACACCAACACTTCCCCTGGCTGACACAATTGACAACATAGTGATGTCTGAGCGAAGGCAAGGAAGGATGGCTCAGGCAACCAATCATGGCGAGCACCAATCAAGCATACCACAGCACATGGTCTCCTCTTGACAATGGTGCATCCCACCCACCAACTGCTCGGGTCTCGACCATGCAAGAAGTCAATCACACACCTACGTGTCAAACATCATGCAAGAGAGCCAGAGAGACAAGGTCTCCTCATGACCCCGGAACATGTCTCGGGGAGTCTGGGTCTCGACCACACCATGCATGGATCATGCATAACACATGTCAAACATCATGCAAGAGAGACAAAGGAACAAGGTCTCCTCGTGACCCCGGAAAATGTGTCTGGGTGTCCAGGTCTCAACTACACCATGCATGGATCATGCATAACACATGTAGGTAATGGGTCTCCACGCCACACTGGTAGACCTCACAAGGTGCGCGTGTCTCGACCAGCATAACCTCGACCATAGCATCGTGCCGCACCCCAAGTAACCTTGTTCTCCTCAAAAGAGTGTCAAGCCAAAGTCCACACAACCAACCCCCCTGGGCTACAGAGGCAGACAGCACGAGGAAGACTGATGGCTGCTCCCAACACAATCCCTTAGGAAGGAGCACGACTCTCCCATGACCATATACCCCTACAAAGCAATAGTAAGGGTGACGACGATGTTGGAGGGGTGTGCTCGCAGAGAACCTCACCCCGAAGCGGCGTCATCGCTGACGTCATTGTCGTCGCTGTCGTAGTCGTCACTACTATCATCATCTGTTGACGTGACTGGTGCAACGCTAAGGGCCTCCTCCAAAACAATCACCTATTATATGGCCTCCAACTGCTGAGCTGCATATTGCCTCACGTAGCGACGAGGCGCTTGTGGAGCTCGACGAGCTCTGACGTGGCAGCCGACCAGCTGGCTGCATCTGCGGCATGTAGCCGGTCAGTCGCAGAACGAACCCGACGGTGGACCTCGATCGTGTGCACGTCGACACGAGCCAGAGCCTCCTGCAACCTCGTAGACTCACCTCATAGGAAGGAGTGGAGCTACGCCTGCTCGTCGCACAAGTTGACATCCTCTACGTCAGTCATCGACTTGAGTGTCGTCAATCCACGAGGTGCTGTTAGAGCGTGAGCGCAAGACAATGAGTCGCCACGTTATTCGTCTGGTGTTGTAGGAATGGCTGCTATGAAGGCACCTGCTACTCGTGACACACTTGTCGCTCGGCCGTCAGTTGCTGGCCAGACGTCGGCATGTGTAGGTACAACTACATCCGCGACGACGTCGCGGTCATCGAAGGTGCGGTCAGTGTCGTGGTGCTCCTCGCGACTCCTGGTGCACAGCCCATCATCCACCTGCTGCTCGAGATCCACCTATCCCAGACATGCATGCTTTAAAGACCACGCAGCTGCTTCGAGACGCTTGTGTACATCCTCCACACACTCCTCGCCACCCCATCGTGCCGGAATATCCGTAGTGTAACAACAGTTACTGGCCTCCCGGAGCTCTGCCATGAGACTCTGCATGTGCGTCTCCGCTCCAGCTACGACTGCCTCCTGCTCGTCAATCGCGGAGCGTAGGCACTCAAATACATGAACTGCAGCTCAGACGAGAGTAGCTATGTCGCTGGCTGAAACCGCCACGGTGTCAGCGATACCGGTCAGAGCAGCGATGAGCTGTAGGTCCACAGCTCGCTCTGCATCCTCCATGTCACACACGAGGACAACTGCTATCACCGAGGGATCATCTTGTGCTCTTTTGTGGATACTACAAGAACGGCAGTGCACTAGGCCTTTGCGTCTACCTCCGACCCTGCGTCCGACCACTCCACAATGGACGTCTCATCCTCATAGAGGAAATTTTCCTCGTCCTGGCAGTCCATCACCTGCTCCTACCGCCCAGCAATATTCTTCAGAACCACCTGGGCATCTGCTGTGGGCCAAGAATCAGCATCTCTATCACCTTCTCCTCCTGC
The DNA here is from genome assembly GCA_023375785.1 of Penium margaritaceum. Taxonomy (NCBI): domain Eukaryota; kingdom Viridiplantae; phylum Streptophyta; class Zygnematophyceae; order Desmidiales; family Peniaceae; genus Penium; species Penium margaritaceum. The sequence goes on from SZWC01006542.1 coordinate 114,784, forward strand.
TGCTCCTCCTGGCACCATGGCAGCTCTCTCCACACCAGCTAACGTGAGATCGCACACATCGTCAGGCAAAGCTCCTGCATCGGCCGTCGTCACGTTATCCGCCAAGGTATCAAGGATCACCATCTCCATCCCCGACTCTGACTCAACATCGGACCAATCATCCTCTGATGAAGAGTCTCCATCAAGGCGAACGTCTCCCTGCATCAAACTCGCCGCTAACTGATTCTGTTGTGTAGCGTCATCCGCCTCAACCATCCCGTGCCGTAAATCAGTCACCTCACCAATGTTGAGCTCCATAGAGGTCGCCAGCGGACAAACCGTCCCCTCGGCAGGAGTTATAGGGAATCAATAGACCAACATGTGCAAAGGAGACGAGGGGGTCTCGTCACTTGTGACTCCTCCCACAGCCGCATCTGATGGTGTTGCCTGCGCACGATGTACAAGACGAGCAGCTTGTCGTTGCGTACGACGAGTGCAAGTACGAGCGGTACGGCCAGGGACTGAGGGTCCGTCCGTCGGTATGATCCCGATAGCCTCCAAGACGTAGCGGAGGGAGGCGGATGTAGGCGAAAGATCTGGCATGTTTAAATTGTCAGAGGAAGGGATGCAGGATCGGGAGGAAGTTTAAGATGAAGTGGGAGGTGACACCTACGGCAGGGTGGCAACTTGCTTGGAAGTTACATGGTCAAGGAGCTACTGGACCATGCGCTTGAGGTTCCGGACCACCATGTGTAGGGCGGTCATATCTCCACGCAGAAGTGATATGGCATCACTCGGTGACGTATCCACTGAAGGAGGAGGTACGGATGATCGTACCCAAGGGGGATGCCATCCAGGAGGGCGTTGTCGGCACAAGCGCCAGCCATGCTACCTATCTCAACAGTAGTAACACGAAGACCCTGAAGACAAGTGGGACACGTGCCACGGCTGTATCAACCACTGTGCCTGTGGCGGCTGCCACGGCTGAGGCTCAGGCGCAGACCACGGCGCTCGCAACGTCCACGACCACACTACGCAGCTCATGTCGAGAGCTCTGCGTAGGTGATAGTCTCACACACTCGATCCCAATGGCACAAAGCACCACGTGGAGGGATACAAATGTAGCAACGTCTCTCATACGGGACTTCGATGTCGTCAATCACAGTGACAACCTCAGCCGTAGTTTGTTGCTACAATGTTTTACCCGGTGGCGATGGCGCAACTATCGCAACGTGCCACCTCAAGTCGCCTTCGATGCCACTAATGCTGCATCGGGTGCCGTCGTCAACGGACGGCTGTGGCCTCAAGCCACCTTTGCTGATGCTGCTTTTGCTACTATGACTCTCGCGGCGGCTGCTGCTATAACGATTCATGTCGTCTGCCGACGGTAGTGGCCTCAAGCCACACAAAAAGGTAAAACATCTAAAAACAGCAAAAACAAAGACTCCCTTCCCAAAATCAGAGGGAGTAGGAGCCCCCCCTCCCTTTTGTTTTGGTTCACCGAACACACGGTGCTTGTGGAATACCCCTCCTCGGGGTATTTCTCGATTGCCCCACTCGAGGCAACCCCAGACCCCCCCTTTTTCTGGTCTGACTCGACCCTCGCTTCAAGGGAGCTCACCGAGCGAGCTCACTCGGCGAGCTTGCTCGACGAGCTCGCTTGTGGCACGAAGCTACGGGGCAGCTTCGCGCTGCAACCAAGCCACAGCGGTAGCTGCAGCCGTTGTAGTTGCCTTTGCACTGTGCGCTGCTGCTGCGGGCATGTGCAGCTGCGGCGGCACGCTACACCTGCTCACCGCCACCGTCGTTACTGCAGCTGCTACTGCTGCGCCTGCTACTCACTACTGCTGCTCCTAGAGCTGCTTACCGCTGCTGCTGCTCACTGCCGCCTGCTGCTGTCGTTCGCTGTCGCCTGCTGCCGCTACCGCTCGCTGCTGGTCCCATTGTTTGCTGCTGCCGCCTGCTGAAGCTGCTTCTGCAGCTGATCGCCGCCGCTTCTGCTCCTACGGCTACTATTACAGGTGCGTGCTGCCACCACTGCTGCTGTGGCTACTACTGCGGCTGTCAGCCGCCGCTGCTGCTATCAGTCGCGTTGCTACAGCTGCTACTGCGGCTGCTCCCAAGTGCTGTTGCTGCGGTTGGTACAATTGCTGCTACGTTGCTGTTGCAAGCCGTGGCTACTGATGCCGCTGCTGCTCCAAGCTGCTATCATTGCTATGTGCTACCACTGCTAGCAGCCGCTGCCGCAAGCTACTCCATCTCCTACGAGCTGCTTCTCCTCTTTTTTGTGTACACACCAGTAGCCAGACACAACTGTTGCTGCCACCCAGTGCTGCTGTTGTAGTGGCTGCAACCCGTAGCTGCTATCGCTACAGGTGCTTTCCGCCGCTTATTGATGCTACGGCCGCTGTTGCTTGCAACTGCCGCTGTTATCTTCGCTACCTTCACCGCTCTGCTATGACGTAATCGTGGTGGGTCCCTTCATGATGTACTGCTACTGCTATGGGTGGCTGCCGCTGCTGCCACTCACTACTACTACTGCTGCTGTTGTTGCTGCTACGTCTCCGTTACAAAGCACAACGAGTTGTGGCTGGTTTGATACCATGAGAAACTTCCTAGAACCTTCCTAACCGCTTGCCGCTTAACTAAGCATCGGCACTCAGTCAGTGTGTGACGACAGTCACAAAACTGCAAGGGTCTAGGTAGGGATTCATACACAGTGTCAGGAAGCTTATAATTGAATATAATTGCAGAGGGAGTTGAAAATGATAGGTCCACAGCATAAATACCTTCCGCAACACATGACGGGTATCGCACGCGGCGGTGCAAGGTCTGTCCTACAACCGGCCCAAAACACGGTTTTGGCCGTGACTCTGTGCAAAAAAAATCATAACGCTACGCCGTCTAAACCTAGAGAAGCAGAATCTTGAGCCGGACGCTGCGATTGGTCACACGCATAAGTCCGACACCGATTAGTGGACAGACAATGCAAAACATACAAATCGTGCTTACCGAGAAAACTCTAACATCTGCACAAAAACTGCAAAGCACCCCGGCAAGCACCCAGGACGTCGGAGCAGCTCTCTTGCTACTGGTGGATGGCGCCACCATTCATCGATGCTCCGGCGCCAGTTGCGTCCGCATCAAGGATAGGCTGTAGAAAAACTAGAGAAGGTCTGAGACAGCATCCACGACGCTAGGGCAGTCGTCGGTCACCGCGTGGGTAGTCCACCACCTGCTGACGCGTCGGTGCCTCTGGGGTCCGCATCGGGGATCATGTTGTGCTCTTTCAACTGCTGCTCTCCTGCCCGTCGCTCGTGACGGGTGGAAGCCACACACACCAACAGTGGGTTCGTGGTTCGTTGACTCACGTTCAATGCATCGATTAGTCCGGCCCCGGACAAAACGATGCCACCATCCGTCGGTTTTCATGCACGTTGCAGCATGTTTCATTTTGTCCTTACACATCATGTAATTCACCCCCCATTACATGGACCTCTGATGGTATGGCGCCTCCAGAGTAGGCCTCTCCAATCAACCAAGAGGCAGCGAGGCAGTCTCCAGGTACAAATCCCTGTTGTGATGTTGTCAGTCATACACAGTTGTACAGTTGGTTGTGACCACTCGGCCGTGTCCATGCTCGTGCAGATCCTTGAGGCGGACCCAGCTGGAGACAGAGTTCCTTGAGGTGATGCTCCACCCGCTGGAGGCAGCCTGGCAGCCTACCCAGTGTACCAGAGGGCTCCCACAGCCCACGGACTACGTTTGGAGGTCTTCAGGATTTTCTCGGTGGACAGCCCTGCCAGGCTGATTTACATGTTTGTTTTCTTACACTCTCCGGCTGTTCCCGGACGTAGGCGTGTGACCAGTCGTTGTGTCTGTCTTTTCGTCGTGCATTCATAGGATCAGACGGCGCTCCGTTTGGACGCTTGTGCGCAGAATTATGGCCAAAACAGTGGTTTTGGGCCGGTTCAGGTTTGACAGGCACCGCCGTGTGCGCCACCCGCCGTGAGCCACGGTGGTTATTTATGCTGTGGACCTGTCATTTGTTATTCCTCTCTGCATTTACTTCAGTTGAAGCTTGAGATACAAGTGCACGTGTCTCTCCCTACCCTTGCTGTCCCTTGCATGACCTGTGTGTCAACCAGCCAGACCCGTGCTGTCAGGCTAGCAAGCGGAAAGGCTAGGAAGCTTCCTGGAATCTTCTCATGGTATCAGAGCAGGCGAGCCAGTGCTCGTCGTGCTGCGCAGCAGAGACGCAGCAGCTGCAACAGCAGTGAGCAGCAGCAGTGGCAGCAACTCACAGCAGCAGCAGCAGGTCCTGGTTGGACCCATCACCACCCTGAGTCGATTGAAGTGACAAGAGCACGCAGCGACGCATATGCCATCATCCTGATGCGTCAGAAACCGCAACAGCAGGTTCGTGCTGCAGCTGCAGCGTGCCACAACGGCTTGAGGCCGTTGGAACCCTTGCGCGCAGCAGCAGCCGGTCCGAGGCCGCCCGTGTGGCGACTTGGAGCCGCAAACCGGGCGAGCAACAGCACCATCAGCGAGCAACAGCAGCAGCGGCGGCCGTGGACACTCAGGCACCAGAGGCACCAGTACCTTTTGTAGGTGCTGACTCCAGCCACGCAGCTTCCTGGAAGCCGCACAGACGTGGAGGAGCCGCAGACGCAAATCGCGTCAGCCGCCATCCTCTCTTCACCCGCCTGTGCCGGACTCAAATAGCCACCAAACGTTGCGCGCTATGGCTCGTTGGAAAGCTTAGATCTCAAGCTTTCCATCGCGCCCTTACTTGCCTCATTTGGAGCTCTGTAGCCTCCAGCATTCACCGTTCCGCATCACTGATTTGAATTCTTTCATTTTTTCGGCCTGAGCACAAAATCAGGTTGTTTTGGCCTTTTTCCCCATTTTTTGAAGACGAAAATTTCACCATTGACTTCAGCATCCTCAGACGCCTCTGTGGTCCAAATTTCGCTTCATTTGGACAACCTTCAATTTTTAGTGGTGAAAATTTAAATTTTTAAATTTTCAGCACTTAGCCAATTTTTTGGTCAGAAGGTCGACTTTTCCCACCGTCCTAAAATCGGCGAGAAACGCTGACGGTTCTGCGTTCGGACGACTTTCGCACCGCCTCAGCATGGAGCCGAAAAGCTCCAAGGGCAAGGAGCTGGAGGACACCGTCACGAGCGGGGGCCGCAGCCCACGCTCAAAGGCAATTGACTTCTTGCTGGTGGAGCAGTCGTCACTCCGCCAGCGCCAGGATGAGCAGTCAGCTACGCTGCGACAGATCCGCGATGCCTTGGTCTCTGTGTCTGGGACACCGGGACATCAGCCCAGGAGAGAGAGAGAGAGAGAGAGAGAGAGAGAGAGAGAGAGAGGCAACCCCATCAGCCCAGGAGTCTGCTGGCCCCACTGCCGCCCCTGCGCACAGACGAGAGTCCATGGTCGAGGAGTGGGATCAGGCGCCACCTCCCACTGGGGAGGACGCGCTTCGCCGGCTGATGGAGCAGATGAGGAGCCTGCGCATTGAGACACCGGTGCCCAGTCCGAGGGGACAGCAGCAGCAACAGCAGCAGCAGACCGACCCGCGTCAGGTCTCGAGTGCCGCTGGAGGAGCAGTGTTGATGCCTTTCATGCCCTTCCCACGCCCGCTCCTAGCACCACCAGAGGTCCAGCTCCCCACGGAGCGACGACCCAAGGACTTCGAGACTTCCCCGCCTCGCTACGACAGCAAGGCGGGGTTTGACTGTTGGGAGGAGCTGTTTCAGGTATGGGCAGACTCAGAGGGAGTCTGGCCCTACTACCACAGCCAGTACCAGACGGCTGATCCGCTCCACTCCCAGACGGCAGCGCGTGCCATGCGTGGACTGCTGTACGTAGTTCCACAGGAGACAGTGGTCGACTTCCGCCCCTTCCTGGGCGCGCCTGGGACAGGAGCAGGCGCAGACCCGCGCCGCGGCTGGGAGCTGGCACTGACCCTTTTTCCAGCAAAGACTCACGCGACCCGGTCAGCGCGCCTTCGCGAGTTCCACTCCCTTCATCAGGGATCCTCGGAGTCAGCAGCTAATCATTGGCGTCGGGCCATGCGCCTGTACACTCGTCTGGACACCGGAGGCGGCTCTCAGCTCTGGGTGCTGGACACCATCATGCTGGGAGTGCGCCCCGAGCTCACTGACACCTTCTCCCGCCTCGACCAGGACGTCCTCGCGTCCATGTCCGACACCCTGCAGCTGTTGCCCTGGGCGCAGCGGTACTTCATCCAGGTCGCGACAGCTGACGAGGCAGCCCGTGCGCATCGGCAGGGCGCCATGGCCGCATCAGCAGTGGGAGCGACGTCCTCTATGCCTTCCACACAGTCGTCCACCTTCACCCCCACCAGCTCCACCTCTGCCTCTCCCGCTTCCTCCCCTGCTACTCCGACAGCCACTGCAGCAGCCGTGAAGGGGAAGAAGGGTAAGAAGAAGAGGGGACCGAAACAGCCTTCCGGTGGCACCGGACGGGCGGTCCGCTGCCACAACTGCGGTCGAACCTCATCGCTACATTGAGTGTCAGCAGGAGTTGGACTTGGCGAGGATCACCCGCGGTCTTCAGGCAGCCCACGAGGAGCGGATCCTCACTGGAGCAGCAACCCGTGCCGCAGCGACCTTGGGGGCAGCACCGGCGGCAGATCCTCCGCCATCCGGGGGAAGTACCACGCCGGACCCGAGGGACCAAACCATCGCGGAGCTACGTCGACTGCTGGCACTTCGCTCACAGGGAGGTGCGAGTGTGCTGTCACAACCGAGTGGTCCACAGACTGACTACCCATCTGTGTTTGTGGCACGTGGTCGTACTTGTGGGGGGGCTGCGTCGCCTGGTGAGGATGAGTCTGACAGCACAGAGTGGTTGGATGAGTCGCATCGTCGTGCATTGTCCCGCTATCCTGCCACACCTACTGAGCGTCCAGCAGAGGCAGCATGCTCCGTTGCTCGTTGTGCCGTGACCACCACAGGTCGTGAGGCGAGTGGCCACTAGATCATTGACTCAGGGGCCACTCACCACATGACCTGCGACCGTACCGCCTTTGTCGTGCTTGGTCCTATTGGGTCTGTTCGGCCAGTGCGGACAGGTTCTGGGCAGTCACTACCTGTTCAAGGGACAGGGGTCGTACGGTTCGATGGTCCGTCTGGTCCCGTGTATCTTTCTGACGTGCTTTTCGTGCCTGATCTCGAGCTCAGCCTGCTCTCTGTCCGTGCCTGTACGAGGATGGGTCTCTCTGTTCACCACTCCATTGATGATGCCACGATCACTGCACTTGACACTTCCACGGTTGTGTTGCGTGCCTCTGTTGTGGATGACCTGTATCGCATCGTGCGCTGCTCTGCTCCTGACTCTTCCCCCTGCTCATCTGCCCGTGTCTTTGTCACGGGGGTGTTGTCTCCTGACCACCAGCGCCTGTTACATCGGCGCCTGTGTCATGTGAGCACGGACACTGTGTCCAGGCTCATTCGTACACAGCCCGCTCTCGGTCTTGACGCGGCTTCCTTCGAGAAGCCGCCCAAGACCGACTGTCTGTTCTGCGCTCAGGGCAAGATGCATCGATGCACCTACCCTGCCTCCGTCACTCGCGCGCAGCGTCCCCTGGAGCTTGTCCACTNGGTCTCTCTGTTCACCACTCCATTGATGATGCCACGATCACTGCACTTGACACTTCCACGGTTGTGTTGCGTGCCTCTGTTGTGGATGACCTGTATCGCATCGTGCGCTGCTCTGCTCCTGACTCTTCCCCTTGCTCATCTGCCCGCGTCTTTGTCACGGGGGTGTTGTCTCCTGACCACCAGCGCCTGTTACATCGGCGCCTGTGTCATGTGAGCACGGACACTGTGTCCAGGCTCATTCGTACACAACCCGCTCTTGGTCTTGACGCGGCTTCCTTCGAGAAGCCACCCAAGACCGACTGTCTGTTCTGCGCTCAGGGCAAGATGCATCGATGCACCTACCCTGCCTCCGTCACTCGCGCGCAGCGTCCCCTGGAGCTTGTCCACTTGGACCTCCTCGGACCTCTCCCTGTCGAGTCTGTCGCTGACCGTGGTCGGTATGTTCTTACCCTCACGGATGACTTCACCCGCATGCGGTGGGTCTACTGCCTCCCCCACAAGAGTGATGCCGCTCTAGCCGTACGCTTGTGGCTCATGATGGCCGAGCGTCAGTCTCGTCACTCCCTCCACACCTTCCGCTCTGACCGCGGCGGTGAGTATCTCGGTGAGCTGACCACTCACTTCGCCGAGCTTGGTATCTGTCACCAGCTCTGAGCCCCTGCTACGCCACAGCAGAACGGTGTGTCCGAGCGCTGGAACCGCACCATGGAGGACGCGGTTCGCGCCATGCGCACTGAGTGCGGTCTCCCGGAGTCCTTCGCCTTCGAGGGCTTCGGCTACATGACGTGGGTCTGGAACCGCCTCCCGCATGGTCCCTTGCCGGACCACGTCACGCTGTATGAGCTGTGGTTCGGTCACCATGCGGACCTCAGGATTGCTCGCGTCTGGGGTTCCTTGGCCTGTATCTGGTACACTAAGGACCAGCAGGGGTCCAAGGTCTCTCCGCGCGGCCGAATGTGTGCCTTCCTCGGTGTCTCCTCGCGCTCCAAAGCGTGGCGTTTCTGGGATGCGGGTCGCCACCGCATCGTTGAGTCGCGCAACGCGCTGTTTTTTGAGGCACTGTCATACCGCGACCTGTCTGCCATTCTCACCCAGGCAGCGTCTCACGTTCCCACCTGTGAGGCCTCCCGTCGGATGGGGGAGTCTACCCCACAGGGTGAGTCCGTCCGGGGTGCCTCCGGGGTGGGACCATCGCTGGCCACCATTGACCCGGCAATCATTGCTATCGGGCCTGTAGTCTCTACGCCTGCCCCGCTTGCGCCCACCACGACTGTCTCGCCTACGCCTGCCGCGCCTGCCTCACCCGCGCCTACCGTGACTGCCTCGCCCGCACCTGCAGTGCCTGCTTCGTCCGCACCTGCAGTGCCTACTTCGCCCACACCTGCAGCGCCTGCTTCGCCCGCACCTGCAGCGCTTGCTTCGCCCGCACCTGCAGCGCCTGCTTCGCCTGCCGGGGCTGCACCTGCCGCCTCTTCGCCTGCGGCGCCTGCCTCACCCGCGCCTGCCGCGCCTGTCTCGCCCACGCCTGCAGCGTCTCCAGAGACAGCACCTACCCTCCCTGTGCCAGAACCGTCGGTCAGCTCAGACTCGGGCTACTCCCGTGGACCAGGTGGGCGTCTCCGCCCACTGGCCTCACAAGCACCTTCGACTGCGGTTGCGCCACCCAGACGACGCACGCGCAGCGTGCACAGTGGTGACCCTGGCACAAAGGCTCTCGGCCTAAGTGTCCAAGGCACCTACACGGAGGTGCACCCAGCTTGTCCCATTGGGCACCAGCTGATCGCTGACGAGCACGAGGCTGCACAGGCAGCTGCCGCTGACCTAGTTGCGGTCCGTCCGACCCATGAGGCATGTGTCCTGGCCACCCGGAGCTCCCCTTTGACGGTCCCTGATCCAGACACGTTAAAGGAGGCTCTCTCAGGAGAGGATGCTGAGCAGTGGCGGGCCGCCTATGAGGACGAGCTCAGGGCCATCCGGGAGCACGGAGTCTTTGAGCTGGTCGANGTCTCGTCCGTGCCTGCAGCGCCTGTTTCGCCCGCGCCTGCCGCGCCTGTCTCGCCCACGCCTGCAGCGTCTCCAGAGACAGCACCTGCCCTCCCTGTGCCAGAACCGTCGGTCAGCTCAGACTCGGGCTACTCCCGTGGACCAGGTGGGCGTCTCCGCCCACTGGCCTCACGAGCACCTTCGACTGCGGTTGCGCCACCCAGACGACGCACGCGCAGCGTGCACAGTGGTGACCCTGGCACAAAGGCTCTCGGCCTAAGTGTCCAAGGCACCTACACGGAGGTGCACCCAGCTTGTCCCATTGGGCACCAGCTGATCGCTGACGAGCACGAGGCTGCACAGGCAGCTGCCGCTGACCTAGTTGCGGTCCGTCCGACCCATGAGGCATGTGTCCTGGCCACCCGGAGCTCCCCTTTGACGGTCCCTGATCCAGACACGTTAAAGGAGGCTCTCTCAGGAGAGGATGCTGAGCAGTGGCGGGCCGCCTATGAGGACGAGCTCAGGGCCATCCGGGAGCACGGAGTCTTTGAGCTGGTCGACCGTCCTGAGGGACGGAAGGTCGTGCAGGCCAAGTGGGTCTTCCGCAAGAAGGTGAAGCCTGACGGCTCACTGGACCGCTATAAGGCCCGCTTGACTGCCAAGGGATTCTCTCAGCTTGAGGGGATCGACTTCACTGACACCTTTGCCCCTATTGGCCGCATGACCACAGCTCGCGCGTTGCTTGGTGTGGTCGCTCACCATGACTGGGAGCTGAACCAGATGGATGTGAACAATGTGTTCCTCCACGGCACCTTGGAGGAGGAGATCTACATGGTCCAGCCACCCGGGTTTGAGGTCGAAGGCAACAAGGTCTGGCGCTTGCGCAAGGCCTTGTATGGCCTGAAGCAGTCGCCCCGGTGCTGGAACCGAAAGATCACTCGCACCCTCACTCAGGCCGAGTACGTCCAGAGTGATGCCGACCCGTCACTTTTCATCCGACGGACAGCCAAGCACCTCATTGCCATTCTGGTGTATGTGGACGATCTCCTGACTGCGTCTCCTTCACTGGAGGCCGTGAAGGAGGCCAAGGCGGTCCTGCAGGCCGCCTACAGGATGAAGGACCTTGGTCCAGCGGCTGTTTTCCTCGGGATGGAGATTGTGCGTGATTGTCGTCGACGGACACTCCTCCTCCATCAGGCACGATATGCACAGGTGGTGGGGGAGCGGTTTGCTGACCTCCTTGGCGCTGTTCCCGCCGCCTCGTCACCCATCACTCCCGACGGGCAGGACGCCCTGAAGGTGACAGACCCAGCCGATCTGGGCGAGACTGTGGACGTGACCCTGTACTTGCGCATCATTGGCTCACTGATGTACTTGGCCACAACCACGCGTCCCGACATTGCGTTCGCTGTCAACCTACTCGCACAGTTCAGTCAGTCCCCTCGGGCTCGTGCTCTGCACGCAGCTTTGCGAGTCGTCCGGTACGTGGTCTCCACACCGTATCAGGGTCTCTGCTTTCGGAGACTGCTCGGTTGTGGTAGATGGCTACACCGACAGCGACTGGGCATGGAGTCCTGATGGACGCAGCCGCACGGGTTACGTGTTCCTGCTTGGTGGCACTGCTGTGTCTTGGCGCAGCGGCAAGCAAGGTTGCATTGCTCGCAGCTCCTCAGAGGCTGAGTATGTTGCTCTGGGCGCTGGCGCCGCTGAGGCGGTGTGGCTGCAGCGGTTGTTCCAGTGCTTGGGTCAGTCCGTGCCTACCATGATCCTCCGATGCGACAACCAGAGTGCTCTCGCGATCGCTGAGAACTCTGGTGTGTTCCACGCACGCACGAAGCACATCGCTTTCGAGTATCATTTCGTGCGCGATCTGGTGGAGCGGCAGTTGATCTCCATCGTCTGGGTGGGCACAGACTTGCAGCGCGCTGACTTCCTGACCAAGGCACTGGCACGTGGGAAGTTCCTCGGGGCTGTTCGTTCCGTCGGATTGCGACCCCTGTCCGAGAGAGGGTGATTGTCCGGGTCCCTGTTGAGCACTCTGTGTTGCACCGGCACGCGTTCTGCACGTGTATGGACATGCG
>SZWC01006544.1:18334-52206 GCA_023375785.1 Penium margaritaceum
GGGTATTTTCTCATCTGTTTGGGTATTTTCTCATCTGTTTGGGTATTTTCTCATCTGTTTGGGTATTTTCTCATCTGTTTGGATCTATTTGGATCTGTCCTGATACGGAACTAGAGATGGAAGATGAGTCAGAGGAGGCAGAGGAATTCCCCTTGCCCTTGCATTTGCTTTTCTTACCCTTGGTGACCAGGGAAATTTGAAAAGGTATGAGAGGCAGAGGGAGGTTTTGGTTTCAGAGAAATAGCAAGATTAGGAGACAAGATGAGGCTACATAACTAGGAAGCACGTCAGCACCCGCATGACGGCCAAAGTCAAGTGGGTGCTGAGAAAAAGTTCTATTCGGTGGTACACAATTGGATTTTTGTGTTCGAAAAACAAGCTCCTATTTGGTGAGACAAAATGAGTCTTTTTTGTTTTATGGAACAAACTTTTCCCCTACTCTTTTATGAAGTAGGAATCTCAATACCGTTTGAAAAAAAAAACGGAATTTTGCGTTGACAGAAATGGTTCTCTGTTTCGTCATACCACAGTGATTTTTCCCGTTTTGGTCAACAAAAATGCATTTTCCTATTCCGTTGTTTCAAACCTAGACCCAAGGGATGGAGTTCCTCCGGCAAGCGGTGAGCGGGACTGAGAAGCGCCTAGAGGCGTCAGCTGTGCAGGAGGAGGCCGCCGAAATTGGAAACAACGCTCCATGACCTCCGCCGGGACGTGGGGAATGCGATGGACCAACTCGCAAAGGACGAGAAAGCCCACCTTAAATCCCTGTCGGCTAGCGTCAACAACCACATCCTGGGCTCGGAGGCGATCCTGCACAGCCTACTGCTATCATGGCTGGAGGACGGAGAACGCGTAGAGACAGTGGAGCACATCCAAACCACCTCGTCCGCCCTCGCCGTCGTGCTCCACGCCACCCTTGTAGAGGGGCTGTCTGGGCTGCTGCGAGCCAGACATCGTGAGGAGGAGGAGGGGACAGTCGGGGACAGCCCCACATAACCTATTCTCTGGGACATGCTAGCCGCCCTTTGCAGGGTTGAGGAGCGTCAAGTGGACTCCACGACCCGTATGGCAGACCTTGGGCAGCGTCTCATCCGTATCGAGGCCTCCCTCTCTGCCGCGCCTCTCCCACACACAGACAGAACATCGCTAGCCGACACCACCACAGGCCGGGGGTGGGGGCAGAGGCCTCAGGTGATTCATAGTCAACCCGGCAGCAGTCACAGCGGCCACAGCAACCTCAACGGCACCAACAGTTTCATGAGCCACCACCGCCACTTCTGTCCACACCTTCCACCGCTCATGCCAATGGGAGTGCAGCTGATATCAAGCCATCGCTTGGCTCATCCTTGAAGGACGCTCGTGGTGGTTCCACCAACCCCCTCCCCCCTGGGAAATTTGCCCCTCCAACCAGCAGTGACGAAAGCTCCATCAGCTCATGACCCAATCGCACCTGCGGCCCAAGGAGCGGTGCCTGGCCTCCACCTCAGCTCCAGCCTTGACATCCACCTGGAGGTGTTGGCCACCCCTCTATCCCACATCAACGTCTTTCCCATGCGTCCCCCGCCTGCCTCAATAGGACAACCACTCCAGCTTAGGCAACAGCCTCAGCAGCCACAGTAGCAGTAGCAGCCATAGTATGAACAGCGGCATCATCGTCAGCAGCAACCCCTGTAGCAGTAGCATCCACAGCCGCAACATCAGTAGCAACAGTAGAAGTAGCTTCTACAATAGCAACAGCAGCAACAACATCCGTAACAGCCATATCAGCAGGAGTTACCGAGGCATCAGCAATAGCCACTACAACAATAGCAGCCGCGGAAGCAGTAGTAGCCACAACAACAGCAACAGTAGTAGCAGCGGCCGTAGTAGCGGCACCAGTCGCAGCAACTACAATTGTTATTGCTGTTACAGGCACAACAACAATGACGTTTGCAACAACAGCTGTAGCAGGTGCCACCTCTGTCGTAGCAGCCGTCTCTGCTACAGTAGCTCCTGTAACATGAGTTTCTTCAAGAGCTCTAGCAGATGCTACCCCTGCTGCAACCCTCATTGTAGATCCTACCACAGGCCCCTTTGCGGCCCCTGTAGCAGCTCCTACCACAACCCTTACCCTAGCTGGACCCAAAGCACTCCCTGCCCCCATCAGGCCCATACCTTCCCCAGGGACAGCTAACCACCCCTCCTCTAGGACCAATAGCCATGCCAGGCGGAACCCCATCTCCGCGCGGTGCGGGCTTGGACACAGCCGAAGCTGCTGGACCCATACTCCCGACCTTTCTCACCGCCACAGCCAACCGCCTTCCATGCCCCCGCCGAGGGAGGGAGAACATTAGTGGTGCCTGGGTTGTGGATACCCTTGGTGGGCTTTGTCCCACTCCCTCCATCCCTTGAGGTTTAGGGGGGGACAGGGGCCCAACCCAGGCCTCCTTGCCCTGCCGTCCTCGGGTGCATAGTGTCCCCAATTCCCTCCCCTCCTCCCCCCCACTCCCTCCCCACCTCTCCCCCCCTCCCATCCCCTCCCCACCCCCTCCCTTGCTCCCCACTCCTCCTCCTCCACCCTTCCCATTTCCCCTCCTCCACCCTCCCCCTCCCGCGGCCACCCCCTCCCCCCTCCCCCCACCTTCCCCCAACCAAGCCCCTCATCCCCCCGTTCTTCCCCAATCCCCCCGTCCCTCCCCCTCAACCCCCCATAGCTGGCCTCTTCCCTCCCCCCCCCCCCGCCCCCTCCCCCCCCCCCCCCGGTCCCTCCCCTCCCCCCCGCCCCCCCCCCCCCCCCCGCCCCCTCCCCCCCCCCCCCCGGTCCCTCCCCTCCCCCCCGCCCCCCCCCCCCCCCCCGCCCCCTCCCCCCCCCCCCCCGGTCCCTCCCCTCCCCCCCGCCCCCCCCCCCCCCCCCGCCCCCTCCCCCCCCCCCCCCGGTCCCTCCCCTCCCCCCCGCCCCCCCCCCCCCCCCCGCCCCCTCCCCCCCCCCCCCCGGTCCCTCCCCTCCCCCCCGCCCCCCCCCCCCCCCCCGCCCCCTCCCCCCCCCCCCCCGGTCCCTCCCCTCCCCCCCGCCCCCCCCCCCCCCCCCGCCCCCTCCCCCCCCCCCCCCGGTCCCTCCCCTCCCCCCCGCCCCCCCCCCCCCCCCCGCCCCCTCCCCCCCCCCCCCCGGTCCCTCCCCTCCCCCCCGCCACCCCCCCTCCACCTGGCCTGGTGCAGTACCGTCGCCTGCGCCCTCCCCCCCCCCACGAGAGGGCCAACCGCCCCTCCCCTCCCCGGCAGTACATCCCCCTCACCAGGGGAGTCCCAGGTCCCTCTGGCTCCTTCCACCCTCTCCCCCAGACCTGCCCCTTTCCCTCCCCCTCCACTTTCTCCCAAACCTCTCCATCTTCAACCATCCCTCGGGTGCGGCCCCTGGTGACCCGCCTCCACCCAGTCGCCCGTCGCCCCCACCTCCCCCTCTTACGTCATCACGCTTTTCTGAGCACCCACATTGGCTAGTCTTCAACAGTGCAGCTGAGCTCACTGGATCACGCATGGGAGGCGTAGGAGTGATCCTCTTGGACCATGAGGGGGTACCGGTTCGGTCTGCCCAGGAGTTCTTGGAGGAGCTTGTGGTAAAAAACGATGCTGAGTACGTTGCCCTCTGCCTCGGCTTTTCCCTTGTGTAGTAGATCCAGGTCACAACCTTGGTTATCGTGGATGACATCCGCTTGGTGGTGGACCAGATGCAGGGTGCTGCCCGGGTGACAGTGGAGTACCTCCGCCAGTGGCGGGACCGAGCATGGGGGATCCTTAACCGACGCATCCCGAGGGTCTACAGGTGGATTGGGCAAGCGCACAACTCAGTGGCAAACGGGCTGTCCCACCTGGGACTCGGCCTCCGCGTCCCAAGCCAGAGGGACTGTCCCGGCTTCCCTGACGCCCTTCGGTCCGTATGCGGGAAGGAACTCCTTGGTGAGCAACAGGAGGTTATCCAGAGAGAAGATACCCTTTCTGTGCCCCGCCCTGGGCTCCTCTAGACCCGCGACCTGACTATCACGCCCGCATGGGAGGCTTTGGAGAATTTTGCGTGATACCACCTGTGTGGCCTCGTCCCAGCCGGGATCAGCGGGAGGGGGGAAGGGCAGCTAGTCCAGGCTCCAAAAGGTGTACGTACGCCCATACGGGGAACCGAAAAAGCACGCGAGTGCCATTTTTTATCGCGTTTGCGCCTGGGCTATCGACGCCTCTCTTCTCCCTGAGAGTATTGTTGCCCGCTTGATGCTCCTGCTTCACCTACACCTACTCCTCTGCTGTGTCCCTTCTCTGGAGGAGCAGATTGGTGACCCGTCCTTTGTCTCTAGTCGCGATGCTGCCTACGAGGAGGGCGGTGGGGCCCGGCCCGTGAGCTGATGCGGATGGATGATGTGGTACTCGAGCGGTTTAGTCGCTTTGAGACAAGTGACTGGGCTGGGCTGCTGGAGGAGACACTGGAGCATACACGCCCGACCGCCCGTACCAGGGTCGTCTCCCGGCCCCCCACCCACCAGGCAGCAACGGCGCGGGGGGAAGAGGCGGCCAAGGCACGGTGGCAGTAGCGAGTCTCACCCATGCAGGTGCTTTTAACTATACAATGTAGTAGTTTGAGGACCACCCCACAACGGTGGATACGCCCGAGACCGTAGTGGCCCTCTGCGAGCATCACCCGGCAGGCCTCCACCCCCTACCCGACTGGGTGTCAGACTTCGACTCTCCGGAGGAGGGGGGTGCGGACAGGATCACAGACGTCATGGTGGAGGAGGAGCTGAGGGAAGCACCACGGGGCTCCAGCGCAGGGCCGTTGAGCCTCACTACAGACTTGCTTCGCGACCTTGTCCTGGACGCTCCAGCGGCTCTAGAGGCTCTTGGTGGGGCTCTCCGCTGCATGCTCGAGGGCTCCCAACCAGACCAGATGGCCGACTGCATCAGCCGCAACTGCCTCATCCCGGTGCTGAAGGGGGCCTTGGAGGAAGAGGGGATAAGGCCAATTGCGATGGGCGTGATGTGGATTCGGCTGGCAGGGAAGCTCCTTCTGCTCCGCAACAAAGGCAAGCTTAACGCCATGCTCCGGCCCCATCAGTACGGCATGGGCGTCTTTGACGGCATAACCCTCCTAGTATGAGGGACCCGGGCTGTCCTTGCTGCAAACCCATCCTTCAGGCTGCTCCGACTTGACACACGCATCGCCTTCAATGAGATGGAGCGGGCGTCTGTCACGGTGGTGCTTGCTGCAGGTATGGGATCCTAGGTCCCCTACCTTCGCCAGTTCTCCCTCCGCCCCGCCCAGATACTCAGCTTCGATGTCGATGTATCTACTGTTTTGGAGAGTGCACGCGGCGTCCGCTAGGACGACCCAGTGGGCTCGGTTCTCTTTGACCTTGCCCTGGCACCTACGCTCAATCCCTCGCGGCGGAGGTGGTGATCGGCCAGGACATCTTGGCGCCTACCAGGACGACGCGACCATTTATGGACCCCACCACCTTCTGGAGGCCTGCATAGCAGCCTTTGTGGAGGTCATGGCCCTTCGCGGCTTCCGCGTCCAACCTGGGAAGTGCCTGCTCTGGCAGCGCTCACCAGAGGTCGTCCCACCCGCCTTCACGGGGACTGCCGTGGACAACCCGGGGGGTGGAGATCTTGGGCTTCCCGTTCGAAACCCAAGAGTTTGAGGAGGAGTGGTCGGAGGCGTGGCTGTAGTGGAAGACTCTCAACCTACCACAGCTTGGCCGCATGGAGGACGTACAGGCAGCGATGACCCTCCTTCGGCTCTGCGTCATCCCTCGGGTGGACTTCTGCGTACAGGCCCTACGACCGGAGCAATAGTGGCTGGCGGTGCTGCAGCGGTTTGATGAGGCGGTATGTGCGATGGTCCTCTCACTATCGCAGGTGCAGCTACACTTCCACTTCAGCGGCACTCGCCTCCTCAGTGCCCGTGACCAAGCATTGCTCTCCTCTGCATGTGCCATGGGCTCCCTTCTCCACGCACTGACCTCCAACTTCGGCTCCATCCTGCCCTCTGCCCAGGCTCTCAAATTTCTCACCCCCGTCTGGCAGCAGATGGAGGAGGTGCTTCCGATGCAGGTCTCCCGTGCCTTCCCTTCCCTGGAAGGCTTGCAGCAGGGACCAGCGCCACACCTTCACCAGTAGTTGAGTGAGGTATGGTTCTCGAGCCGACGGGAGCGTAGGGTCGAGGAGGTGGGGATAGTGGCATTGCGACACTACACTTGCGCAGGACAGGTGGCCTGTGGGCCAAGCACGGGGTGTTGTTGCCGCGCACAGAGCAGATACTGGGCTACAACAAAGCGGGGCAGCACACTGTGGCTCCAGGGCATGCCATCAGGGGAGGACAAACGGACGTTCATTCACGCGATGGACTTTTGGCTCCATGCGCATCTCTGGCTGGGCCTGCCGCTTGCACAACTAGAGGAGTTCGGGCTCCACGGCTTAGAGCTAGTGGCGGTGACCCAAAAAGAGAAGAAGGGGGACGCGATCTGGCATGTCCACAACGCCATACGGGACGAGCTGGCCGATGTGTGCCGGGAGCATCGTCTCTCCGTCCGCGTGGAACCCAAGGACGTGTTGCCGCTGCCTGGGGGGCGGGGGTACCTGCGACCGGGCTTCACTCTGGTTGACCACAACCTGGGCATCAAGTGTGTGCTAGAAATCACGACAGTGGAGACACAGGGACACCGAGCCACGGGGCCTAGACGGGCTCTCACGGGTGCAGAGAAGGAGAAAGAGACACGATACAAGTCGGCTCCGCGGTGAGGATACCACCTGCGACCCCTGGCCTGGGAGACCCAGGGAGGCCTGGGAGACGAGTCCTGGATGTTCATGGCTTGCCTTGCCAAGGTCTGCCTCTCACGCGGGACACGAAAATGCTTGGCGGAGGCCCTGGCCCATTGGGCACAGCGGGCGGTCAGCGCCCTCGCTCAGTGTATCTCCATTGCAGGTATCCGGGCCCATTGCGCGGCCATCCGGATTTTCGCCTCAACCTACGCCAGAGCTTTGGCCCCCTTCCCGGACCAGGTGGCTCCTGTTGCCCACCAGGGACACATACGCTCAGTCCTCATACTCTCATCCCTGTGCAGCATGGAGCCAACCTTTGAAAAGCCTAGCTCCCTCTTTCTGTAGTCCACCTCATTGTGCCGAGGGTGGCGGCGCTTGCATGCACTTGTATACCCCAAAGTTTTGCCAATCAGGGGTGGCTTTGCATGTTTTCTCATACCCCGAAGTTGTGCCAGTTAGGGGCGGCACTTGCATGTGCTCCTATACCCCGAAGTTGTGCCGGTCAGGGGCGGCTTTGCAAAAAAGAAAACTAAAAAAAAAAAAAAAAAACTCCACGTGGTAGCTTCACTTATTTACACAGACTCCCACGTCAACCCACTTTTGTGAGTTTTGAAACCCTGAACACGATCGACATATTTTCTGCGCCAAACAAAAAAGCAAAGTGATCCAAAGTATATTTTAGGTTGTGGTTCCAATCGTGAACCTCAATCATTGGCTCCTTGCGCCAGGCGCGAGGAGCCAATGGTTGAATGTTTCACGATTATGAATGGTAGAACAATCTCTTCTGGAGGCTTACCCACCAATGGTCGAGGCGATCTTAAGTGGAGTCCCCGAGTGCTCCAACACTGGGGGACAAGCCAAGAAGAATGGGTTCGATAGCAAGGCGCTGGGGCTCAGCTGGTTTGACGCCGCGATGGTGGTCGGCCGGCTTAGGAATAAGGCCGTTGAGAGTGGTGACCCTGCCTCGTCTTTTACATCAGCAAAGAAGTACTTTTCGAGACACACAGATTTAGCCCAAGCGATGAACTTCACCTCCCACATGGATAACTGAAGATCTTCAGAATGGGAAATAGCGGGGGGGGGGGGGGGGGGGGGGGGGGGGGGGGTGGCAAATTCACGCTGCAGCGGAATAGTTGCACTAGTTTATGGAATGACAGGGGTGTCAATCTCATCAGACTTGACAACAACAATAACGGTGGAATGACAGGGGTGCCAAGCTCATCAGACTTGACAAAAACACAAACGATGGAATGACAGGGGTGCCAAGCTCATCAGACTTGACAACATCACTAACGGTGGAATAACAGGGTTGCAACGCTCATCAGACTTGACAACATCACTAACAGTGGAATGACAGGGGTGCCAAGCTCACCAGATTTGACAAAAACACTAACGGTGGAATGAAAGGGGTGCCAAGCTCATCAGACTTGAAAACATTACTAACGAGATACAGATCTCATTGCAATCGAAGTGTCGCTACCTCAGCCATCAAGTCCGGTCAGCGGTTGGGGACAGCCGTTACTTGATATCGTAGTTGAACCCGGATTCAAGAAACTCCATCCATCGGGTTTGACGTCGACTGAGGTTTGGCTACGTCTTCAGATATTTTCGTACGTGATGGTCTGTGCGTAAGACGCACCAGCGTCATTCAAGACAACATCACCATGTCTTAAATCCGCGTACAACTGCCAGTATCTCCTTCTTGTGTACGGCGTAGTTGAGTTCCGGTCTGTGCAATTTTCGTGACATGTACACGACCGGTTGCTCTCCACTGCCGATGATCCTCTAAGAGAACCACGCCAATGGCTCGGTTGGAGGCATCCATAGCCATGATAGTCGATCGTTAGAGCCGCCAATCGTAGCATTGGCGCTGAGGTCAGAGCGTTACGTAAAGCGGTGAATGCTTCTCGTTCGTTGTCTCCCCACCGCCACTCGTTTTCTTTTCCTGTGAGGTTGGAGAGAGGCACTGACACTCGGGCGGAGTCCTGTATGAAACCTCGGTAGTAGTTGTAGCAGCCGAGGAAGACTTGAACATTTGGGACGTTTATCAACATCGGCCAATCAACGACTACTGCCACTTCTTTTGGATCCACGGTGATCTGTCTGCCGTTGATGACGTGATCCAGAAACTCAATCGAACAGTGACCAAAGTTGCACTTTGAGAGCTTTTCGAAGAATTTCGATCTTTGTAAAACTTTTGAGAACTTTTTGAAGATGTCAAACGTTCTCCTCCAAGCTGCGGCTGTACACCAGAATGTCGTTGAAGTATACCATACACAATCATCAAATTACTAACGAAAAATATTGTTCATTACCGCTATGAACGTTGCCGGGGCACTCATGAGTCCAAACGGCATGACCGTGAAGTGGAAATGCCCGTGGCGTGTTCGAAATGCCGTCTCATCGATGTCGGCTTCTGCCATGCAAATTTTGTGAAAACCACTGCATAGGTCAATTATAGTAAAGATTCAAGCTCCTCGGATTTGGTCAAAACGTTTGTCGATACGGGGGAGAGGGTAGGGGTTCTTGATGGTAACGTCGTTCAACACTCGGTAGTCCACATCTGAATCTTGCCAGTTTTCTTTTCCGCAAATAGTATTGGTGAGGCGTAAAGTGATGTGGATGGGCGGATGAACCCTTGACCGAGTATCTCATCGAGTTGTTCTTTTAGCTCGGTCAGCGCATGGTCGCTTATTGGATAGAATCCTTGAATTTTGGGTCGGTCACCCGGTTTCAGTTTCATGTGATGGTCGATGTCACGCTGAGGTGGTAAGGTTTTCGGGAGTTTGTCGGGGAAGACATCCGCAAACTCTCCGATGAGAGGTGCGAATTCCTCAGGAACCATCGCGAACTTTGTCGATGCCAATGAAGCTGATGAGGCTAATGAGTCAGCTGCTACCACTTCCACTTCCTCCATTGGCTCAAGATGTACGAGCCATGGACAAGCCCCTTGTCACATGTAGTGCTTGGCCACGTCGAGCAGTATCGGCTGCACCGGTTGTCGCTTCTCGGTTGCTGATGTTTCCTCTACTGCTTCCACATATGATGCTTCTGCTATCGTCTTCCATCCCATGTGTAAAAGTTGTCGCTTGACGCCATTGACTTCCATGTAGACGTCGTCGCTATTCCTGTTGATCTGTAGGTTGTGCTGGTATAGGAAATCACGTCCGAAAATGATTTTGTAGTCACTCATTAGACATGACTTCAGACAGTTACGTTCTGCAACCAGTCTTAGTGGTTCTTTGAGTCTCCGTATCTGCAATCTCCCCTCGACAGGTTTTTGTTCAAATATCCCTAGTGCGGTCTGTAAACCCAGCTTCGGAACCATGTTGTTGCTTACAAAACTGTGAAGGTCCCTCCATCCAATTGTGACGGCACAGTTCTACGACTCCTGCAACCTCGGGATTGCACTTTCAAGAGTATTGCCAGTTGGTCATCTTCGTAACCCTCATCAAAACTAGCGATCTCAGAAACCCTCTATGACATCCTGAGCCGTTCAGTTGGGCAATCGTAAAGTGCAGTTTGCACTTCTCAAACAAGAGTCCCGACTTCCCCTCCCTTTTTGTTCCACTGCTTGCTTCGGCAGTTCCCAGCAATATGTCCGAATTTTCCGCAATTGTAGTAGGTGCGCACATCTTCTTGGTCGACGGCGTCCACTTCCATCGAAGTCGAGGAGGACCATGGCTGGCTTTTTCCGTTTCCATGATATGCGTGGTTGGAGGGCGGCCGGCCGTAGGATTCATGGATTCGAGCATTGTAGTTGGCATTGTCAATCTTTTCTACTACTACGATCATCCGCGCTAAGCTGTTCTAGATGCCACAAATGGTGATCGCTGGCCAAAATTCCCGTTTGAGGCCGTTGTAGTGAAAACAGAGTTTGTCGGGGGCAATCTCTGCAACAGTGATGATCTTGTCAAATCTCCGTGTGGAATTTTCCACAATGGACTGATAACGTAGGTGTTAGAGTTTGTACCGAGCGTTAGATTTTTCGTTCAGCCATTCAAAGTGTGCGAGCATCGCGTGCAATAATTCACTCTAGTCAGTTGGTGGCGTCCTTGCATCTTGCCATTGCGGGTTGATCTGCTCCAAGGGTAGAATGCCTGCGGTTGACGATGCAAGACGGGTGCTGTTCAGCGCCGATGAGGCCCCACCGGTCTCCTGCTGCCATTGGATGGTCCTTAGGTCGCACCACCAACTCAATGCCGTGCCACGAAGAAGCATGGCCGTGAGGTCAACTTTCTTACTATCTTCATTTACTCCAGAAGCGGTGAAGTACACCTCCAAGTTCGTCAGCCACATCAGAATCGTCGGTCTTTTGGATTTTGCAGAGTTGAACTGTTCAGGGAGGCTGGGCAAATCTATGGATCGTTTGAGAGTTGGGTGTTTTTCTGGACGAGCAACACTTCTAGTGCACATGTGTTGCAAAGAGCCTCCATCGCAGCATTGAGTTGTTGGAGCAGATGGCTGTTGACTCTCTCGAGCGTGGAGATACGGTTCGCCTGTTCGTCATTGATCCGCACCTATTGTCCGGTGCCACCTGTCGCTCTTGCTACAAACGTTGAGGCTGTTGGTAGGGGTGGCTGGTTTACCGTTACCGGGTTCGTGGTCGGATTGGCCATCGGAGTCATCGGGGCAGGCCCAGCTGCCACATAGCCTGCCACGCCAGCACTCGTTGCCACCTCGTGGCTCATGTGCATGGTCACGTTCTGCTCCTCCATTGCCAAAGTCGTTGACGAAGACTCACCGCTGATCTTCGGGTGCTCTCGCTCACTTTACATCATGGTCGCAAAGTCTGCGAAGTCTTGATGTACGAGATGCATTGACAACTTGTGTGAGGCAGTCCTCCGGACGAGTTAAGTAGTCTGCTACCCATCCAGTACCACTACGCTCTGACACCAAGTGTTATGCCGAACAGAGTGTGGTTTGGGTACAGGTATGGGTTATGAGGCAGAACACGGTTTGGGAATTTGGGACAATTGAGCATTTTGTAATTAGCGGTAACTGTACTTCATTGATAATTTTCAGAACAATAGAACACGTATATACAAGTGTCGAGTTACAAATGAGACGTAGTCAGGGTCGTCGGGGCCGTCGGGGTCGATCGTCAAGCGACGCCGTGGAATGGAGTTGTGAGTGGTCGGATCGAGAAGTTATGGCGAGGAATCGGGGGGCTTTGAATATCGATGGTGAAGATGCAAGATGCATCTTTATAAATCTTGATGTTTTGAGAAGTCGACCGAAAGATCGCGACACTTCTGTCGATGATTCTTGAAGGTGGTTGAAGTTGTCGGAATGTACGAGAAGGAACGCCAGAGGGCGAGAAAAGTTGGCCGAATTGTCCTCGACCGTCGAAGAAAAAATTGGAGCCTTCGATGTACGGTGGGCTTTTTGTGTAATGTTACAAATGCCCATTCAGAAGTATTAGGGACTCATGTACGTCTGGTATGTAGCACCCGGCCCTCTTGCTACCCGTTTGATCCCATCCCTTAATCACGAGGGCCTCGATCGGTGGGCGGGTGGGTGGACTCATCTGCTGCTGGAGGGGGGGGGGAGGGGTTGACGAAGTGCCGACCGGCACTTTTGTTGCACAAATCCTCCCCCACCCCTCAATGTTATCGCGGCCCTCCATCGGGGCGGCCGCGATGGAGGGCCGCAATCTAGCACCACATACCCGATTTCACCATGCTCAAGCAGTGACATGCACCCCTGTTCGAGCATGGTAAAAACCGGTGGGTGAATGGGGATTTTTTTTTGCTGGATAGGGACATATGGGGCTTATTCTTTGGAGGCAGGGATTTATGGGGCTTATTGTTTTGAAAAAGGGGCAGATTAATCTTATTGTTCCAATGGAGGGATGTATGAGGGTCACGGGTGACAAAAGAGGAGGAATCGGCATTCTCACTGTTGTCTGATTTCAGCAACAACAAAAAAATCAGATCCATAAAGGACTTCACTAAATTGTCCAATTTGCTTTTGGGAAAACATTTTTTTTTTCAAAGATAGTGTTGAACCTAGGTAGTGAACAGGTAGAAGTTGTGAAGAAAAGAACGATATAGGAAATTGGGGCACTTGATTTAATTATAAATAAGAGTAATTGTACTTCAGAGATGAGTGTTGGAACTGTCCAGCACATACGTACAGGTGTAGAAAAGAATAATTAGACATACTTGGGATCTTGGCCGCTCAAGGCGGGCGATGTGTGCAATACCGTGTCCTGAGAGGTTGCTTCCAGAAAATTAGAAGGAAATCACGAGGTTACAAAAATATCAAGGGGCTTCTCTAAAAGAAGTGTACCGTTTTGGAGAAGCAGACAAAATAATGTTGTAAAAATGATATGGCTCTCAATACATCTGTAGATAATTCTTGAAATTGGACTAACATGTCAGGTGCTTCTAGAAACAAACACCAAAGGTCAAGGCAGTTGGAAAAATCACCCACAACCAATGCGTGTAAATATTCCAAGGTTGTCAAGAAGTGGGTCATAAATCAAAGGATAGAAAATCCCACATGCGGAGCTTCTGAACTTCTGTACCTCAGGTCTGTAACACCCCCCCTCCTTTTGACCGCGACGTCCCCGTGCATAGTGAGACATACCCTACTGTTCTTGAATTTCGATTCTAAAAATTTCTGGCTGCACTTTTTTCAACGAAAATGTTCTTTTTTCGAATTGATTAGGTGCCACGTAAATAATTTGATCAAAATTAATAGTTAGTAATGTGTTCTTCTGACACGGGTTTTGCCTGGATGTCATTATAAAAATACAACTGCCTCGTTCAAGTCCTCTGTCAAAGACCGAAATTGCTGGTGAATGGAGGGTGACGCGGTCGTCTGACGAGGCGATTTTCCAGATTTTGCGGAAAGTTGCCTCGTCAGACGCTCGATGTTTGACACCGCCACCGTTGGTGGCAGTGTCGAACAGCGAAGTCAACGAATTCAAAGATCATTTTTTTCGTTGATCAGAAGCATAGGTATCACCTAAATAACTGCAGCACCCAAATCCATGCACGAATTTAAGGAACACTTAATTAGCAATTTTGAAATAGTCAAAATTCAAGAAGAGTAGGGTAGGTCGATGCTGACTAAAATGGTTGTAGAACTGACAATCAACTTCTCGTAGGTTTTCATAGGGCTTCCAGCTGCCATGCATGGGTCAGGCATCAACTGGTGGACACGATGCAAAAACACGCTGACTGGGCCCATGCTCAATCCATCAAGAAAACTGTAGCGGCTGCATAGGAAGGGAAAAGTGCCCGAGCATGTCTTTGGGATGTTGTAGCAGCTCTCGTGCAGCTAATGACGGGTAGATCACCACCCGACACTGGTTTGGTGCCAGTTGGATCTGCAACAGGGATTCGTAGGTGCATAGACACCGTATAATGGTCATAGTCAATTGCATTTCAGGGAGGGACATCTCACGTCACAACAATCCCCCATGATCCAATGGTGTGCATGTCCATACGTGGGCATAACAAACATGAGTTTGCAACAAGATGCTCAACAATCCGTATGGAAAGGGTCAAAGGTCGACAAAATAAATGGCCACCATGAACTTTCCACGCGCCATTGCCTTGATCAAGCAGTCAAACCGGTGCGTGTCCGTGTCGGCCCAGATTATGGATATAATGTGTTCCTCCACAAAATCATGCACAAAGTGATGCTCAACAGTAATGTGCTTCATGTGTACATGAAACATACCAAAACATAATCACAATGGCATGAGTACTTTGGTCGTCACAATGCATAACGATGGAAGGCACAGACTGAGATAGCTCGTAAAACATATGTTGCATCTAGACCACTTCAACAACCCCAACCCCAAGAGTGACATATTCTTCCTTGAGCAATGCTTAATGAAACTCTGCTTACCACTGTGCCGTAGCATGGTAGTGCCACCCGGCACAGTCACATAGCCTGTTGGCCTATGCCCATCATGGCTCTATGTCTAATATTTTTTGTGTAGCCATCAACTACCACGTAACAATATCACACTTGACTCCTAATGAAGATATTACACCTTGCACTGTGGATGTGAAATTTGCTTAAGATGTGCCCAAGAGTGACATGTGTAAAGTTAATCTACATTTCTAGTGGAGTGAGTGAATCTTGTCTCGTCGGATCGATCAGCTCGAGTGTTAGGACGCCTATAGTTGAAAATTTGAGAGTGGTTGCGTGAGCAGTCCATGTGTCTCCATTGTTCTTCCAGTATCATTTAATATCATTTAGATTATATCACCAACTCAATGTCGTGTAACACAAATGTGAGGTCGTGAGGTCAATTGTGTTGCGTTTGTTATTGACCCTAGTCGTAATAAGTACACCTTCAAACTCATGCACATTTAATCTGTTGGTCCCTTATAGTTTGCAAGATACAACGAGGAGTAGCAGTTGGATTTGGGTCTACAAAAAGTTGGTTATTCCTCTCAGCAAGCACTTCTTCCCGTGCACGTGCTCTTTATAACTCATCCATTCTCGTGCGGTATTGTTGGAGCACATGGTTGTTAACTGTTGTAGATTTGCCCCTCTGCATGCCCAAGTGCGGCGCCGGGAGGCGCCGACGAGCCGCCAGAGAGAGGAAATCCCTCGTCGACGGATCTGGCGACTCGATGATTGCTTGGATCATAAAATGGAGGATTGCCCCTAAAAGTTGACGAGTCGCTGAATCCGGTGGAAGTTGTTTCACCGGAATCAGACTAGTAACGAGAGAGATATGGGCTTCCAAAGTTGGGGTGTGCGCGGCGGTTCTGGCAGCCGGCCGCGGTTCGACTTCCGGTGACTAATTGACCGGAACGCGTAACAAAATGCCATCTGGGGATTTTACTCCGGAAGATCTGCCGAGGCGTCCGGTGGATGATCCGCCCGATTTCAGTAGTGCAGTTTGTTACTGAGGGACAGCCAAAATCGTGGCTCGGAGTCTGAAACTCAGTAGTACAGTTTGTTACTCGGGGACACTCAAAACTCCGACTGGAGGTCCGCGAACAGGTTTCGACCCACATCAATCCCCATTACCAAACTCGATAATTAAGTCATTGAAACAGACCCCAAAGGCGTGAGGGGTGCCGCCACTATGCGTAGGGACATCTGCGCCTCCGGAATGGCGTTTTGATGGGTCCTTGATGTGTGAGGGCGCTTCGGCGGGCGACGTGGTGCGCGCCGCCAACTGAGCGACTGGTTTGGGGTGCTGCGCTTCGACTAACGTAGCGGGAGCTACGGTTATCCTAATCGTGCACGGTTTGGTGTGTTGGAGAGCTCATGACTAGCCCTACAAATGTTCAGATCATGTCGATGTTAAAAAAAAGCAAAATCACGTTCTTCCCTTCGCAAAAGTGACTGTCTCGCATTTGTCTTCAACTGCCAGAAACATAGCGTGAGACGACCAGAAAGCTCACGCTTAGACTCTGAACCACCCGCACAAAACACAGCCGTGAGCACGGAGGACCCGTCGGGCCACGTTGGAACCGCACCCCGGTTTCTGACAAAGGGTTATGGGCCCACAACCCTGACCGGTCTACACATCACTCACGGCTTTCGCGGCGGACGGGATTGTCGTCGGGGACGACATCGCCGTCAAACTCTGAGGTCCCGGAGTTGAAGACTGCGTAATGGCGCAGAAGGAGACCAAGGCCATCCAGAAGTATGCGGGTGGCCCTGGCTTTGGGCTATGGAGGTGGCACTTCGAGATCCACCTCGCGCATAAGGGTGTGCTGCAGGTCGTGTTGGGAACCAAAGTCCTCGACGAAGCGACAGCGATGGAAGCGCAGAAGGAGGCCTTCGCAAAGAAGAACACGGAGGCGCTCATGCTGCTGGTGTCCGGGACGGCTGAGTCGCAGTGGGGCTACTTCCAAGGCTGTAAGCTGGCAGCCAAGGCATGGCAAAAACTTTGTACCATCGATCAATCCAAGTTGCTGGCGAATAAAATCTTTGCCATGAAGCGACTCCTGATGGTGAGAATCGAGAGGGAGATAATGTCATCACCGCCATGCAGCAGATTGAGTCGCTCACCTCACAGTGCAACGACGTGGGATGGAAGATCGACACGCTACTGCAGGGGATGGCCCTCCTCATGGCCCTTCCTGACAGTTGGAGCCCTCTCATCACCGTATTGGGAGGATGGGCATAGGACATGCTCACCTATGGCGCGGTCGCAGAGTACATCCGCAACGAGGCACAGCGACGGAGCTGCGGGGAGTCCTCGTCTTCTTCATCGGCCCTCGTCACCAAAACGCGTGGTGGCGGAAGTGGGGGCAAGGGAGGTGGCGGACATGGCGGCGGCTAGAAGGGCGCCAAGAAGGGTGCATGCCGCAACTGCGGCAAGGAGGGCCACTGGGTACGTGAGTGCACTGAGGAGGCAAAGGCCGGCGGCAAGGACGCCAAAGGCAAGAGCGCGCTCCTCAACGACACTCAGAACCACTACCTCAAGAAGGCTAACCGGCGATGCCTTGACTCCGGAGCCGAAGAGCACACCCAGGTCGAGAAGGTCGGGTTCATCAACTACACCAAGTCCAGCAAGTCCATGGTGGTCGCGAACGACAAGGTTGAGCCGGCGGCTGGCCAAGGAGACATGGACGTGGAGGTGTTGGTTGGTGGGAAGCGGGTGCAGCGCGTGATCAAGAACGTGCAGCACGTACCTGGCTTGGCTGACATCCTAAGTGTTAGCAGCTTGACGGACAAAGGGTACGAGATGCTCTTTAGGAGAAGAGGGGCAGTCGTGCGAAAGGACAGTGGCGGCGAGACTGTGCACGAGGCTAAGCGCGAGGGAGGCCTCTACATCGTGGAGACCAAGGTGATCCCCGCGGCGACAGATTCTGCAGACTCGCACGAACGCACCGTCAACCTAGCCAAGGGAGGGGGAGCTGATCTGGAGCTCTGGCACCGACGATTAGGGCATTCCTCATCCGCAGTCATGAAGGAGATGGCGAAGCGCGAGCTGGTACGCGGCCTCGTCATCCACGGTGCAAAAGAGGCGACAGATACAACAATGCACAAAAAGTGCGAGCCTTGCATTTTGGGCAAGGCACGGCGCAAACCATTCAACGAGAACGTGAATCGCGCCTCGGACCTGCTGGAGGTCGTGCACAGCGACGTGTGCGGACAATTCAAGACGACGTCAAAGAGTGGCGCGCATTACTTCGTCACCTTCATAGATGACTACAGCAGAAAAATCTACGTGTACTTCATGAAGCGGAAAGGCGAGGTCCTGGACCGGCTGAAGGAGTATGTCGCCGCGGTGGAGAGGTAGACTGGCTGGAAGGTCAGAGCGTTACGCAGCGACAATGGCGGAGAGCATGTAGGCTGTAGCGGGTGGATGAAGCAGCAGGCCATAAAATGGCAACAAACTACGCCGTATTCGCCTCAGTCAAATGGCATGGCGGAGCGGGCGAACCAGACGCTGCTGAACATGGTACGGACCATGTTGGTGGATGCGGAATTGCCGCAAAGCTTCTGGGCGGAAGTTGTGTGTACGACGAGCTACACAATCAACCTCACTCCTACAGCGGTGCTGAAGGGGAAGAGCGACTGGAAGACGCCGCTGGAGGTTTGGAGCAGGCGCAAGCCAACTGTGGTACACCTGAAAGTGTTCGGGTGCAAGGCGCACACGATGGTGCAGGCTGCGCAGAGGCGCGACAGCAAGCTGGAGTCGCGGGCAAATTCATATCTCTTCCTTGGTTATGAGAGCGCGCATAAGGCGTACAGGCTCTACGACATGCGCAAGGGGGAGGTAATCCGTAGCCGAGACGTCGAGTTTGATGAGCAGCAGAGCTCCATCAGCAGCAATGATGTGAGCGTGGTGGACTCCCCAAAGACGGGTGAGTGGTTCCAGCTCCTAGACTACAAGAAGGATCCAGCGGATGCCAAAGTTGAGGATGCGGCATCAGAGCGTGACGGTGCACCAGTGGCGACAGCCGAAGCGGAGGACTCTAGTGACGATCAAGCTAATGAGGAGATCCACCGGAAGGATCCGGCGGATGAGGCACCAAGGGTGCCAAGGCGCTAACTCCCGGCAGAGTGTGCAACGAGCGTTAGTGGAAAATCCACTGGACGCGCCGTCCGTCCGGGCGATGTTTCGCCGGAGCGGGAGAGATCCTCGGCGAGCCGTCCGGTCGATGATGAACCGGAGTGTGCAGAGTCGGAGGGATTGCAGCAGAGCGACGATGCGCCACCAAAACTACCGCGCCGCAGCGGGAGGCAGCGGAAAGCGGGGAAGCTCTTCGACGCAAGCACCGGTCGATGGATTGGCATGATGCGGTGCATGCTGGCTGCATCAACGGAGCCGACTACCGGGCAAGAGGCGCTTGCGCGGCCCGAAGGGGATCAGTAGGACGCAGCCATCAAATCAGAGCTGGCGTCCATCACGGAAAACGATACGTGGGAGTTGGTTGACATGCCAAAAGATGCCAAGGTCATCGGCTCAAAGTGGGTCTTCAATATCAAGTTCACAAAGGAAGGTGTGGTTGACAAGTACAAGGCACGGCAGGTGGCGAAAGGTTATGCACAACATAAGGGGGAGCACTACGATGAGACGTTTGCTTCCGTCGCCAAGTTCACAAGCATCCGGGAAATCCTTGCGGTGGCGGCCACAAAGGACATGGAGCTCCACCAAATGGACGTAAAGATGGCCTTCCTCAACAGCATCATAGACAGAGAAATCTACATGGAGGTACCGGAGGGGGTGGAGGCGCCAGAGGGCAAGGTGTGCAAGCTGCGGAAGTCCTTGTGCGGGCTAAAACAATCACCCAGATGCTGTTACCAACAGATGGACAGCTTCATGGCACAACTCGGCTTCAAGCCCTGTGAATCGGATCACAACGTGTAAGTGCGGTGCGACAAACAGCTCCATCAGATCGTTGCACTCTACGTGGACGACCTGATTTTCTGCTCGAAGGATCTGCCGAGCCTACAGCGGCTGAAAGAGCAGTTGAGCAGCAGATTCTAGATGGCGGACATTGGGGAGCTGGAGTACTACCTCAGGGTGAGCATCACGCGGAACCGGAGGACGCGCACGCTTGAGCTGGGGCAGGCCAAATACGAGGCCGAGATGCTAAAGCGGTACGACATGGAGGACTGCAAACCAGTGGTCAGTCCGGTCTCCACGACCTGTGAACTGAGTGCGGCAATGGTACCGCAGACAAAAGAAGATCGCGAGGATATGGCAGGGGTGCCCTACCAATCGACAGTAGACAGCCTCATGTACGCCATGGTGGCGACTCGACCGGACCTGGCCTACGCGATGGGCCAAGTGAGCAGGTACGTGGCCGATCTAGGGCCACTACACTGGCAGGCGGTCAAGCGCATCCTCCGTTACCTACAGGCGACGCGGCATGCGTGCTTGAGGTTCGATGGCAAGGGACGGGCGGACACTTTGCGTCTTGTCTACTACACGGATGCAGACGACGCTAGCGATGTGGACAAGCGGAATTCCACATCCGGCTACGTGTTCTTCCTCGCCGGTGCAGCGGTCTCATGGTGTAGCAGGAAGCAGGACTGCGTCGCCACCTCCACAGTGGAAGCAGAGTACATCGCGCTGGCCGAGGCAGTCAAGGAGGCGGTGTGGCTCCACAGGTTGCTGAGGGAGCTGGGCGTGCCGCAGCAGGAGCCAACGGTGGTGCAAGAGGACAACACCGGCTCAATCTCGCTGACCAACAACCGGACGCAGTACAGGAGGACGAAGCACATCGATGTGCGTTAGCACTACGCATGGGACATGGTTGAAAAGGGGCAGGTGGTGTTGCAACACTGCAGCACGCACAACATGCTTGCGGATTGCTTGACCAAAGCGCAACCCGTGGACCAGCACGCATTGAGCGTGGCCGGACTTGGGATGACCAGCTATGATGGGCTGGAGGGTGCAAAGGAAGATGAGTGAGAGCAGGCAGGAGCAGCGGGCATGGCAGGTACAAGGGGGAGAATGTTGTAGATTTGCCCCTCTGCATGCCCAAGTGCGGCGCCGGGAGGCGCCGACGAGCCGCCAGAGAGAGGAAATCCCTCGTCGACGGATCTGGCGACTCGATGATTGCTGGGATCGTAAAATGGAGGATTGCCCCAGCAAGCTGACGAGTTGCTGAATCCGGTGGAATTTGTTTCACTGGAATCAAACTAGTAACGAGGGAGATATGGGCTTCCAAAGTTGGGATGTGCGCGGCAGTTCTGGGAGCCGGCCGTGGTTCGACTTTCAGTGACTAATTGACCGGAACGAGTAACAAAATGCCATCTGGGGATTTTACTCCGGAAGATCTGCCGAGGCGTCCGGTGGATGATCCGCCGGATTTCAGTAGTGCAGTTTGTTACTGAGGGACTTCGTAAAAATCGTGGCTCGGAGTCCGAAACTCAGTAGTACAGTTTGTTACTCGGGGACAATCAAAATTCCGACTGGAGGTCCGCGAACAGGTTTCGACCCACTTCAATCCCCATCACCGAACTCGATGATTAATTCATCGAAACAGACCCCAAAGGCGCGAGGGGCGCCGCCACTACGCGTAGGGACATCTACGCCTCCGGAATGTCGTTTTGATGGGTCCTTGATGTGTGAGCGCGCTTGGGCGGGCGACGTGGTGCGCTCTGCCAACTGAGCGACTGGTTTGGGGTGCTGCGCTTCGACTAACATAGCGGGAGCTACGGTTATCCTAATCGCGCACGGTTTGGTGTGTGGAGAGCTCATGACTAGCCCTAAAAATGTTCAGATCATGTCCATGTTAAAATAAATGCAAAATCGAGTTCTTCCCTTCGCAAAAGTGACTGTCTTGCATTTGTCTTCAACTGCCTTAAACATAACATGAGACGACCAGAAAGCTCACGCTTAGACTCAGAACCACCCGCACAAAACACAGCCGTGAGCACAGAGGACCCGTTGGGCCACGTTCGAACCGCACCCCGGTTTCTGACATTAAGGTACTCGAGTCCTGATAGTCTCTGGTACACGTCACTATTGATGCAAACCTACCGACCTATACCTCCTCCCAAAGCGTCAGATGTTGTTATGACGGGCAATGAGAGAGACGAGGAGATCACCAAGCCCAAGGGAGTCTGTCACCGGAGAGTCTTTGGTGCTACATCATTCACCACAGAAGCCTATTGCTTTTGATGTATAATTCACATAGAGAATGTCATGAATTTCTCATCGTTTTTCCTCCATCACCGATGCCTTGGTTGGGTTACCACTTCTTGGCATCAAATGTAGCTCATTCTACTGTTTTCATCATAAAGTCTGGAATCTTCTAGATGGCAGAGACACACTAAAGAATTGTGAGAGTTTTTTGCATAGAAGGAAGACGACAGCAGCATTGTGGATCGAGGTTCATACCAGCCTCGAACCGGGGAGAGCTGGTCGTAGATGCAGTGCCCTCCCGTGACGCGATAGAGCTTCCGCAGAAGCTTCACGGCCTGGTACGTGTTTTGCCCCATGAGCATGGCGCTGTGGATGCGGCCAAGGTGCCCATCGCCTAGCCAGTTGACGTACTGGCCACGGCGTGCAGTCGGGGCGGGTGTGTCGTCACCTTCGACACGTTCGTTGTCACCTTCGGCCGGCGGCGGTGGTGGTGGAGGCAGATAAAGCCTCGCATCGGTGCACATGTTGATGTTGGAGGGGGGTGCCGCAGCCTCAACCGTCGGCAGCAGGAATGGCCGGCGGTTCTTTGGGGGACGACCAACGGGACGCTTCGGTGGAAGCTTCGACGGTGTTGGATGAGCAAGCTTGTGGAGGTCAAGCAGCCGCTTTTGCTCGGCAGCGGCCTACTCAGGTGTCAGGCATCGCATGTTGAAGTCAAGGAGAGACTTCATGGTGGTGGTTGGGAAAGGGCGGGCGTACTGGACTGAAGATCACTGACGGAAGTGGCATGCACGAGAGGGAAGCTCTGTGATAAAGAAGCGGAGGCTTGCCTCGACGCGATCCGACGTGCGGAGTTGGAGCCGACGGCGGGTAGGCGGGGGCTCTGACGCCTCATGCCGAGTCGCGTCGACTCATGCTCGACGCGAGAGATCTGACGGCTCTCCGCGGTTGAAGACTTCGATGTCATCAACCGCGCACTCACAGTTTGAAGTTCAAAGTTTGAAGTTCGAAGTTCGAAGTTCGAAGTGATGGGTCGCGTCAATGTGCACACCCGGACATGAACAATGGACGAATATGGATTTTCTCAATTTTTTCCTCAAAGGGGTTTGGGCGAGCACCTACAAAATACCACGGCGCATGAAAATGGGAGAATGTAACGAGCACCAAAATTCAAAGTAAAAAGGTGAGGGAATATGCCTCTCAGTACGGTATTTGGACATATATGTGTGGCAACGTTTGGGACATGAATACGTACACTTAATGATGAATCTATTATCTCTGAAACACCTCTTTTTGGTGAATTGTTTCAATTCAAGTTTCCTGGCATGTGTAAAACATACACCGTCCGTCACGTGAACAAAAGATGAAAACATTTTAAGAAAGTTTTGTTCAAAGTACCAAGTTCCCCATGTCTAATACACTGACTGTGTCGTGTATAAAACACTGGCGATTAGTTATACCTCCAAGATGCATTAGAATTCCCTCTGTTGAATAGCTATCACACGTATGTCGCTAGAACTTCTTAGTGCACTTGAAATTGTGTAGATTTTACTATAGACAATGTCAAATGAAACTTTGCCTCTCATTATGGATGTTGTATATCTGTATGCAGGTTTGGCAAAACGGTAGCTTCTTTTCCCAATTAGTGCGATGAATCTCACACAACCTTAAGTGGAGTTGAGCAGACATCTTGTCCTTGGATCAGTTTTCCCACTAGTCAAAGGATGGAAGGTTGCTAGTAAGTAGATCTTACTACCATAGCGTGTCATGAGTTCTCTCATGAAGTGACGGGTGGACCCTCCATCATGGTTATTGGTGATGGAGGAGAGGAGCCATTCTAGTAAAAAACCATTGTGAAGGAACATCCTAGCTATTCCCTTTGCAACGATGGTGGTGGTTTTTAGGATGAAGTTCAACATGTAAGAGAAGCATTCAACCAACATAAGAATAATTTGGAATACCTCAAATGAAGTTGGAAAACGTGTTGCAAAGTCCATGGAGATGCTCCACAATTGGTGCATGGGTACCGATGCAGGTTGAATCAAACTTGGGTTCTTGGTTTCATTTGAATTGTTATTCTCAAAAGAATCACACCATTTTCAATATTTTTTTATATCCTTTTTTGCATCTTCTTCCACCAGAAGTACACTGACACTTCAACTAACCTTCTTTAGGCCAAAGTGTCTATCTCGACATGTATCACAGCACTTTCCAAGAGAATCAAGAATATTTCTTTGCTCAGTTTCACAACGCCTTGACAAGTGGATGGTCATTTCTAGAATTGGGAATTAAACTAGAATCTTAACCAACACATTCCTCATAGCCACACATAAGCAACCAGTTGATGCACGTGTTCCAATTCTCACATTATAGAACTTCCATTGTCTTTAATCGTGAACGGAGAATATCAATTATATTTTTTCAGTTACCACTTGATTCCATACTTGTAGTGGGAATAAGGGAGTATATCCATCGTATTTTTGGACTAATAAAATCATGAGATTCATGATATATTTTTAGGTTTGGTAACCAATGCAAACTAAAAATTGTCAAAATTCCATATCTCACTACCATCAGTTAAGCATGTGTGCCAACACCAACCAAATGTTTTGTTCCTACATCCTATAGCTAATTTTGGGCCCAAGAAACTAACATGTAATACATGCAAATGACAACCCTTTATTGTTGAATCCGCAAAAGAGAACTAATTGGATTTCTCAACCGGACACATTAGTTGCCATGACATAGTCCATTGTTGGATCTACCAATTATAAGGCAAGTGATGAGCTTAGATCATTTCTCAAAGAAATGAGCACTCTTTGTTTTCTTCTCCCCAGTCCCACTCTTTTGTTTTGTGCTTATATTCTAGTGAATTCCTATACATATCAATGGCAATACTTGGTAATGTTCAAAAATATTTCAAGGCCATGAACCTTTGTTGAATTCAGCCAATCAGCAATAATATTCGTTTTCATATCCATTGTGATTCAACTGCCACCAAATATGTGTGTAAAAAGCTTGGTTAATCCATTGATTTCACACATGAATAGTTAATAAAATGGTTTTTCTGTTAGAATATTCTTTATTAATTTTGAAGATATCTATCATTCTCCTTTACTATGCAGCTATGCACTGGAATTTCTTCGTGTGATGTAGTATAGTCACCAAGAAGGGGATTGTAAACTTTGTTCATCCCATCATCAAACTCATAGGGGCATTGTTTAGCCTGAAAAGGATGCCCGTGAACTTAAAATGATTGCACATTATGCCAGATTCCATCTATCAGGTATCCTTACATGACATACGGATCTGGTAATAATTGCTCAGCAATTCAATGTTACATAGAAAAATGGCATGTCTCAAATGATTAGCAATTTGTTGGCACAAGGGAGAAGGTAGGGGTTCTCGATGGTTATGTTGTTGAATGTTCACTTTTCCATAAACTATTTATTCTTTCATTTCTATAATGGATTACTAAAGACGTGGAAGGTGTTGGAGATGGGTGTGTATACCCGTTGTAAAAGATATTGTATTGAAGTTGGTTCAACTCTGTTAGCTCATGCTTGTGATCGTTTTTGGTTTTTAAGATGGTATAGGTAGAAAACCTCTCCTACTAGGCTCATGCTTGTACATTTAGTATAACCCCTCAGTTGGTTGCCTGGCTTGTGTTTGATATGGTGATCAATGATTTTCCAAGGACTTATCATGAGGGATTTTCTTGGATAAAACTATAGTAATTTCGTTAACACGTAAGAATAATTTGTGCTTCTAACAATGTCGCCAACGAGGCTCTTGAGTTAACTACTATGGTTGTCCTCTCATTATGAGGTACAATTTCTATTTCCATTTTTCATATTCCTTCTTTATTTAATTCCTTAGAGCACCCCTCATTTCTTAAAACATAGATTCTAAAGAATGCCATTTGTAGTTGTGCAACCCCTCTTCTTTGATTCTTTCAAGGGTTTTTTTTGTTTGTTTTGGGGGTATCTTAGCCATGTCTTGTTCTCCAAATACATGCCTCCTGATCAGGCTCACCTCTACTAAATCATGGATTTAAGGAGGGGGAGGGGGATTGAGTAAGCGAGTGACTGATTGAGGAAGCATACACATGCCCAACACATTAATGATTTTATTAGCTTGCACCTTGCAAGTTTCTCTGAACATGCTAGGAAAGGCTTTTCAGACCCCTCTCAAGAAACTAAATGCAAAATGGAATGATCTGCAAGAGGATTTTCTTGAAAGTCTCCTGACTATCGGCATGTTTGATAAATAAAGTAAGAGTGAAAATTAAAACAGTTCAATGATCATTCTGCTTATTTTGGCATGTACAAGACAATGGTCTTACCCATTCGCCATTGAGGACATGTAGACATGTGTTTCCTCCAATCTTTGCTTGTGAAAAAACATGGTCATCTACACCCCTTTCCACATCATTTATGTTGACATGTATCGATAGTGAGCGAGAACTTACTTTGCAAGAAGATATCCCAGCCACAACCTATCAAAGTGGATATGGATATGCAGTACCATAATACTACACATATTTGTTCAAGTATATTTTTTAGCCTTAAATCCGTAGTATCCAAGTGATCAGAGGCTCTTTATTACAATAACCACAAATCAAAATACGACCCCCCCATAGTTGACATAAAAAACCATGTATCACACTGGTTTTCCATGCCCAATCTACAAAATGTGCTATTGATTGGGAACAACAATGAGCTTCATGTGATTCCCCACCGATGCATGAATCATGGCCAAGAGATGATCATGTTTCCATATTTTTACATGGAAACACCCATGTGGGGATCTATAGGTTTTTTTTTTGTACAGAATCCATCATGTCAAGCTAAAAAACCTACATCTCCTAATGGGACTTTGCACAAGGAATGTAAGAATGTGTTATTAATCAAACTTTCATGAGTAGAACACCCTTATTTTGTTTTTTTTTCTCAAGCACAGAACCTGATACTTTGCTCAAAAACCCTAGTCAAACCGTAGTCCAAATGTCATTTGGATTTTAAGGTTTTTGTTTGCATGGGCACCTATTGGGCCTGAAAAAATTAGGGTCAAACATGTTCCCTTCCAACGCATGGGGAGTCTTAGACGCCCCATGCAAACCCAGCACAATCTCTCCCCTACAAGTGCCAAAAACCCCTAAAAGAAGGGAATTGTGACCACTTGATAAGAAATATGACTGTCACCATTACAATTGCGCCACTTACTTTATGATGTATCATTCGTTTAAAACAACCCATTGGTTTGGTGCCTTAAAAGAGAAAAGTGTTGGATATGGGATGATTATTCTAAGAGTTAAGGATATGGCAACGTTTTGGAGAAATTTGTAGGTGTTTTTTAATAACATCTCCTTGTTCTCCCATTCTCACCATCATAATTATGGTTTGTTTAGGCAAATCCCTCTCCTGATTATGAAATTTCTACTTCCATAAAAAAAGCCAAAATGTCTATGAACTGAATGTGATTATTCAAAGAGGTCACATTCGGTCATTGCCATCAAGAACACGTACAATTTTGCACAATCGGAAGTGTTAATAATTTCTCGACTAACACATCAAGGTGTGTCGACAATCAAGCTATATATATTGGACTCAACCTGAACTCGATCTTGAATCATCGACGTGTCACATATCTATTTTCCAGGGGATCCTCAAGTGGAGCTGGGAATAAATAGGATCATGGGAAAATTGTAAAACCAAGCTTGAAACAGAGTAGTGATGGACTACTCAGCAATTCAATTATGTGAGGCTCAAGATTTGGCAAAGTTCAGGGTCACATGGTTGATTTAAAAAGGGTTAAAGAATATAGTTGTCATTATGGTACATCATGAAGACCTGAAAAAAGGTAACAATATGGAGGATATCTTCAAGTGGTAATCAAGTGATGCATAAAATGACAGATAACCCTAGGAATATT
The DNA here is from genome assembly GCA_023375785.1 of Penium margaritaceum. Lineage (NCBI taxonomy): Eukaryota > Viridiplantae > Streptophyta > Zygnematophyceae > Desmidiales > Peniaceae > Penium > Penium margaritaceum. The sequence goes on from SZWC01006544.1 coordinate 46,092, forward strand.
TGAGTTAATCATTAGATCAACGTTCATTTTAGCAGACATGGTTGGGAGGTCTTATAAGGGGATAAGATATTGTGGCTCAAGGGTAATGAGTCTTAGATCCAATACACGCACGCAACTCTTATTTCCACAAGTGGGCATTTCAGTTCATAAATTCTTTACTCATCGCCCAATGGCTACTTGATTCTTAGAATGATCCACTATGGATATCTTGGCCAATTTTATGAACAAAGACAATGATATCTTCGACCACCTTGTAGATGTTTTGACAGAACTACCATGGATTGAACCAATATTTCCATAAATTTTGATTGGATTGTCAAGAAATTTTCACAGAAAATCCGCGTATGACAATTTCATATGTGTTTCACATGCATTGCTTGACTCAAGTGCCCACAATATCACTTATTCCTCATGTTTGAATTTACAATTGTATTGGTGCACTCCACATTGTGACACTTTTCATTCAAATACGCTCATTACTCATTAAGTGCTCTAATTCCCCAAATCTTGTTTTGATATGCAAACTATACCAGTCCACCATCTACCCTTTTGCCTACGCATGCCAAGGAGGGTTTTCTTCATTTAAAAGTCGAAGAGCTTGAGTATAAATTCCCCCTTTTATAGAATCCACATCTAACACCAAAAACACCCTTTTATTTGAATTTCATACTAGGATACCTTAGAAACTTAAAGCTTGATATTCACATGCCCAAAACTAGTCATAAAATGCAACACATTCCCAATGCATAATCATACTCAATTGCATCATGCGTTGCCAAATTAACCACAAATAATGGACATGGTGTCATACCTCCCAAACAAGACCGCCAGTAAACAAAGAACCCTTTTGTTCATGTGTGTATCCCCTATTACAATGCAAGGTTTTTCTTACGTGTGCTCCACCCACACAAAAAACTATAAATTTTACAATGGTATCTTTAAGTCAAGAAGGAAGAGGAAAAATTGGTCATGGATAGATCATGATCAAGTGAAAACACACTTTAATTGTAGAATTAAATTTACCATCTATAAAATCCTACTCTTATACAAATTTTACTTTTGTACCTGACCCTAAAGTACATTCAAGATTTTGATTTATGTTCTTTCATGGGTACCTATAGGGCCCCATGGAAGTGGGTCAAGTAGATTCCCATTCAACATACAGGGAGTCTCAATCCCCCATCACAAACTCTCCTTACAAAGCAAATTAACTATAAAAGAGCCATATATCAAGGGGTTTGTGATATTTTGCATCACAAATCATGATGGTAGCAAGTTAATTCCGGATGTGATGTATGATAGATATTGGGTATTCGTTTCCTTGTTATGCACTTAGTGGTAGCGACGATAGCTGGTATTTCAAGAAACGTGCCATTTGCATGGATGTATGTGTCATTTTCTTCCAAAAGATGGATGCACATGACCTTTACCCTTCTTTATGACATAGTACAAGTTCCCCCTTTTATAATTATAGCATATGAGCTGAATCCTTCAGGTTTTTCACACTGCCATGCCATGTTGCACAGTGGTGCCACTCCAAAACATAAGGCAATGCTCAGAAGAGAGGAAAATTAGTACTCGCCCTTACTTTCTTCAAAGTGCTACGCTGTCTACATGTAAAATATTGTTCATTTTTATCACCGTGATGACTACAAATATGTTTTCCATGTACCCAAGTTTAATGTGAAGAACCTCAAGAAAAATATGTTGGAAATACCTCTTATAACGATGAGGGATTATGGGTATGATTAAGGTTTTGAATCCGTCTAGGCCCATAATAGTGGGGCATGGGAGGCTCCCTTTCTTCCAAGGGATAGCTTACACTCCCCATGTTTTTGCATGTTGCATAAGTTATCATGGTCAATTTGAAACCGAACTGTTATACGACAAAATGAGGCACCCCAAGGGTTAGATGGCTTTTTTTTCCATGTTGGCTATGCGGTTACAAAAAACCATCCATGGAAAAAACAAGGGGGTGGGTCTAGACTCACGAGACTTTGGCATAAGAGAAATAACAGCCAAAACGACTCTCCCACAGACCATGCTACAGAATTAACAAGTGCTTCTAAATTCGAGAAGAAGACCCCTATTTGCGCATCACTTCTATCTCGGTTCATACTCTGCTATTTGTAGTAGCATGCTTGAATCATGACTTGAATTGAATGAGGAAACTTAAGTTCGCACTCATCAGCAAGTGTCATCGTAACATCAATAATATCATTTCTGTGAAAGTTGAGACATCTCTAAAGTTGAAAATATACATTGAAACGTTATGGAGAACATCTCTTTTATCCATTAATTTTGTTCAATGAAATGAAAATTTGGTAGCATTTATCATCCTATTGCAATAGTGTATGGCAGACCAATGCTATAGATTTTTTCTTTGTAGTAGCCTCCTGCAGAAGAAGGAAAAAACATTACCTGAAAATGAAGATGAAATTCGCTTTTTATGTCCTAGACTTGCCGTTTGTGGTAGATTGTGGTGGTCTTTAGATTTGCAGGAGCCACATCTTCTCACAAGCCATTCAAAAAGCCGGATCAACTTGCGCATTTGACTTTGCCACTCGCGTCTTAGCTACCATGCCAGAGGCTGGCACGTTTTGACCCGTCCCAAGAGGTTCAATCTGAGGACAGCCGTGCAAGAAGGCCCTTGTCAAAGGCTGGTTTGGATTAGTGCCGGAGTATGGTATGGTAGGAAAGGTGCGAGAGGGAAATCAAAATTTGTACAGGAGAGTTTATTTCTAAATAGCTTGCAAGCTGATGCATGATGAAAGCCATTCTTCTAGGATTCTTGTGGTCTTTAAAGAAGCACTGCAACCGATACCATTGTAGTGAAGTGTGCTTGAAATATTTTACCCATTCATGAAATAGACCCATGGTTTATAGCATGCCGTAGTGTTCGTAGTTGTAGTCCATGGACACTAAGCGGCATGATGTTGGCTTATGTGGCACAAAAATGCAAACAAGTTGTGGATTGAATGTTAGATAAAATGAGTGGTTGAATTAATGCAATTGTTCTAGTGCAGACTTTGAAGAGTTCTAAAGTATATTAATGCTCCAATAAGATTACCCGAAGAGAACTATTGGTGAGTGCCACCTCGAGTGCTTGGGTATGACATCGTTGGACATACAATGACAGTCAACGGCTTTTGTCATAGAACACAATTAAGCATAAAGGAGGAGTGGTTTCCTACTTTTGTATTGGCCCTCACTCACCGGCCTGCCACATGGTAGGACATTTAGGGAGAAACGGGATTCTATAGGATGTGGCTGTTGCAAACATTACCAAAGACTTTGCCATAAACAATCGACAACCATTTTTAAGGAACCAGAGCAAACATTTGCAGCAATTGACATCAATGTTAGCATGAATTGACCAGATGAGAAAATTTGAACCCCAACACCTCATTTTGTGGTAGTCTTTCAAGGTAACGCAAGGCTCAAATTAGGAAGGAGTCACATTTTTCAAGTCAAAATTCTGAGCGGGTAAATGATTTAAACCTAAAATAATAGGTTAATATAGACATAATCGAGATTATTTCAATCCACCCACTCATTTTATGAAACTATTTTCTTTTTCCACCACACAATTATACAAGATTAGAGGTAAGGTCAATTCTCCCTTTACTCCTGCACAACTGGACACACGTGCAAGGAAATGTTTGGTTGGTAAAGTGGTTTTATTTGTGAGGTAAAAATGATCTCGCACATTTTATGGTAGACACTATAACCTTTGAGGACACGAGAGGTCTACAGAAACATCATCTAGAAAGATTCTATTGGTTTGTCAAAAAATTACCTTGCCTTTGCCTTTGTAGCTACCGTTATTTGATTTAGGGATGTTTCATGATCTTTTTTCTTGTTTACTATAGCAAATAATAACAGTGTTTAAAATATACTTGAATGAGAATAATAGTTGGTTATTGTAGTTTTTTAGCTCAAACGTGGTTGAAATACCGAAGATATGAAGGTCCAATTAGAGGATTCCAAACACATGACTCGATTGTAGCGGCTCACATAATAATACATACTTATAAATGCAAAGTTTGGTTCTTTTCTGGCAAATTTGGGCAAAAAAAGTGTTCAAAGATGGTTGTAGAGGAACATGAATAAGCACCAAAGCATGGACCATTTACTAATGTAAGGACCAAAAACCTATACGGTAGCGTTTGTCGGTTCCTGTATGGCAAGCTCTACGACAAGTATAAAATACACGCTAGGTGTGCCATGTCAGAGTGAGACAAGAGTGGGTTCTTTTCCTGGAAAAAGCAAACTTGAGGTAGGCGTGGGTACATAGAAAAGTAACTGATGACGTGCATCCCACTATCTTTCGCTGCTCATCTTTGAAGCCTCGTTACGTCATGTTTGAATCTATCGACGGGGTTGTGCATAGTAACCAAGAATGTTTAGAACCAGTCAGCAATCATTGGTCATCTTGCGGGAGAGGTGATCAATGATTGGTTCATCTTTCCTTCTATGGTTGTCTAACTGCATTTTCCAGTGGTTGTTGATGCCACATACCAACTTAGCCACACTATAGCCTTGCCATGCATGAATGCATGCCATGAATGTAAGCAAATTGCGTATGAAGGCTTGTCATGCATTTCAAACGTTTAGAATTTGAATTTCTAAGGCAGGTGTTATGAGACGAATCTTCTCTCACTCGAACGAAAACTACCATGAACATGTTTACTACCGAGGGCACAGTTTCTGGAGCCACCATCATTAAAAATGAATATTTCAATGAACGAGAGCCCAGTTTCTCAGCCGTTCTTTTATTTTGTTTTAATGATTCTTGAAGCGCAAAACCCAAGATTCATTTGTCCATGTGAAGTATCAAGGGCTATCGATTCTTAACAATCTCAAAGAAAAGAGCATGTAAGAGAATTTTGACACAGCTTGTAGAAGCTTGCTACGTTGTTTTCTGTCAAGTATTCTTCGCCCGGTCATTGAAAAACTATAGGGCGAAATAGCTCTAATATCCACATTCCCGAAGGGCGGACCCTCCCATATCCAAGTGCGGAATTTTATGTCCCCCATATCCAGCAGTTTAAAATATAACAACGACGTATCCGGCTCCCTCGCCATGCGCGATCAGCGACATGCGTCGCTGATCGAGCATGGCGAGGAGGGTCATGTGACCGTCGATCGATCGCGACCCTCGATCCCTCGCGAGATCGCGATCGAGCGATGACCCATGTTTTTCGATTTTTGTTTTCGACGCGCAAACCCCCTATTACGATTTAGGGTTTTCTATGTTTTGCACGTGCGGAACCCGCGCAAAACATAAAACCCTAACATCGGTGTGACCGCAGATGCCCAACGACGACCGCCAACTCGTCGTTTTTCTGAGAGAGGGAACTCGGAACGCGGCTCGGAGCTGCTACGGGGCCGTGTGTCACCGGCCTAAACGTCCGCCATTTCTGCCGTGCCAGAGTCCGGCAAGAATGGAGCCGGGCCCATTCTTGCCAAAAACGACGCGCGCCCGTCGCGGGGTCGAGGAGGGCGCTCCTCTCAATGGACCTTCGCTATTCGCTTGCGTCACCGAAGCCCCGCCACCCGGCCCGCAGCGGGACCGCGACGCGAGCGCTTCTACCCTTTCCGCTCAACCTCCGAGACATCTGCAGAGGAATGGCGTCCTCCAAAACGGATGAGAGGGCTTTTCGTCTACGGCCCGCGGTTCGGTCACGTTTTACGCGACGTGACCCTTGACCGCGACCGCTGCGAATTCGCGACGCCGCACCTACAACGACCTCGAGGCGTCCATTCCAAACCGCACTCATTACGAGTCGTGGCCCTTCGGGGTTTCCTGCGTTCGAAGATGAGAATAAGTACCCCGTTTTAGCATAACATTGACGCAATCCACTCGCAAGAACGGAAAGAAAACCAAACTGGCCCTGAGTTTGAACGTTTCATCTCCATGCACCATGACAAGCCCCTCAAACGAATTTGTGATGCGAAAGATTCCCTATTCATAAGTAGTTGTTTCAATTGTTCATGTGAAACATTGCCGCCATGTCATCTCTTTTTGAACGTGTATTTTGAAATTGTTCAAGTTGCCATTCTCTAAACAAACTGAGTCACATAAAACTGTTTCACATGACCCTTTCATGTG
>SZWC01006544.1:55046-79973 GCA_023375785.1 Penium margaritaceum
GACCCACCCACGTCTGTGCCATTGCGAATCGACATGACGTTTGAATTCAAGGAACACCCGCTGATCGATGTCAATTTTTGCCCGCACGCGGAATAGAACATGCCTGACTTGTCCCCTCATAAAAAGTCGATGTACTCACCTGACCCATTATTAAGTTGTAACCAAAATACAACGAAATATAGGCACCCGGGAGCCAAATTCATGAATTCGTCGTTAAAACAAATAATTAATAACGAAATCAAAGAGTAGTACGGTATATCTAAAACGTATTTTTCCTTAATCCTTATACTTTGTTGTTCGAACAAGACATGCCTTACGAGGTATGGAGTAATATTCAAAACACCGTGTTGATGGAGAATTTTGAGTCCATGTGATATGCCTCGGCCAAGCATGATGAGAAAGAAGCGTTATCAAACCACTTGAGTGAACAAAGATAGACATCTTATTCATTGGAAAGTACTGTAAGAGGGACAAGGTTCATGAAAGGGTCACGTGATGCAATTTTTTTGTAAAGCAATTTCTTAATAAAATGGCAACATGAACATTTTAGAAAGACTCGTTTACAAAGAGATGACATGGCGAAAGTCTTTGACATGAAAAATTGAAACAAATACTTATGGGTACGGGCGGTTTCGCATCACAATTTCGATTCAGGGGCTTCTCGTCGTCCATTTTCACAAACGTTCAAAGTCGAGGTTATTTTTGTGTAAGCTGAGTTCTCGAGGGTGGATTGCGTCAATGTTCTACTAAAAAGGGGTACTTATTATCGTCTTTGAATTCAAGAAACGCCGAAGGGCCACGACTCGTAATTAGCGCGGTTTGGAATGGACGCCTCGAGGTCGTGGCAGGTGCGGCGTCGCGAATTCGCAGCGCCCGCGGTCAAGGGTCACGACGCGTAAAACAAGTCCAAACCGCGGGCCGTAGACGAAAAGCCCTCAAACGGATGATGTCATGCTGAGAGGTGCTCAACGGTTCCCCGCCCTCCATTCAGGCCGAGACATCGGGATGGCTCGTTTTGTCTGCAGAAGAAAAACGTCAATGGGATGGCTCGTTTTGCGGCACCTCGCAGCGCAATGGGACGGCCTCGTTCGCCCGTTTTTGTCGCCAGGCGCGAGGACGATGGCGGACCAAGCGGGCTTGGCTGGCTCTTTCCCTCCCTCTCCTGCAGAGGGTGGGGGGGCAGGCGGTCTCCTCCTCCCCCCGATGCTCCCTCGTTTCCTTCGCTTCCCGCCGCCTCCAGCTCGGAGGGAGGGAGCCGGGGGAGGGCAGAGAGAGGGGCAGCCGTTTGTGCTGTGCTGCCGCAGCACAGCACAAACGGCCGGAGGAGGCCACATGCCACAGCACATATACAGGAGACAGTTCACGTTGGTCCACGGTGCACCGTCGCGGTCGGCTGCACATCGCTTGCTCTGCGGCCCCGCACTGTTGTGGCGTGGACTGGCGCGGCGCGGCTTTGCGTGGACGTGGTTCCTCTGTGGGTGTGACGGTGGGGCTCTTCTCTCCCTCTCTCGCACACGACTGAGGCTGCGGCTGTTGCCCAGCAGCCCCATCAGTGAAGGGCCCCATCAGTGAAGGGCCCCATCAGTGAAGGGCCCCATCAGTGAAGGCCGCAGAGAGGGCCGAAGACCGGGCAGCTACACCAGGAGCCGTTTTGATCTCATCTCACCCCACCTGCCGTCGACAACGACCACAGCCAGCCAGGTGTCGAGGACGAGGTCCCCCCAGTCCCTTGAACGCAGGCCTACCTGTCCTATCGTTCAAGAGACGCAACTCTTGCGCACGATTGATGGCGGCTGGCGATCACGTTGCGCTCTGAAGGTTGTCAGAACTTCTGCGTCGTCGTCAGTCGTCGGCGTCTGCAGCCTCCTGCTCTCGCCACGTCTTGGTTTCCAGGCCGGCCGCCTACTTTGGCCCTCCTGTCTGTTTCGCGGCAGCCGGGGGGTGGAAGCAGCAGCAGTTGTTGAATGCCGCGGTTGCCACCTGACGCATGCATCCTTGGCTCGACCCACCATTCAGCAGCGACTGCCGAGCACGACCAGCAGCAGTCCTACTCTTACGCCCAGGTGGGCGTTTGTCGCTGCCGGATTTCCGCTTCGTTTTTTCCTTTCGGAGTGTTGGCAGTCTGTTTTCCTTGCTCCTCCCTGACCATGGGATGTCCAGCCGTGTCACGTTTGGAGTGACTGACTGACGCAGCCTCTGTCCAAAGACATCTTGCGAAACGACTGAGGTCTTGTTTTCCAGTCCGACACGACGCCCCAGCCAGCCGTGGAAGGTCACCAACTGGGGCGACGGGAGGCTAGTCGTGTCACAACACAAGTCGAAAGCCCTTGACCTGCGCCGCAGGTCCTTCGGTAACGAAACCTGTTCCTTTCTTCTTTTTTTTTTTTTTCCCTTTTCCGTCCTGTTCTTGCTCTCCTGTGTCCCCCCATTGGACAGCAGGACTCCGTCCCGAACCATCTGGCAGGCCAGATGGGCTCGTTGTTCGGAGACACGTCACCTTGCACGCCGGCCACAGATGTGCCACCACCTGCTCCCTCTCCCGCCTACTGCCTGACCGATGCGTCTGCGAGGGGAAGAACCACGTCCTCTCTCCTCCTTCTCCCTTCGCCCGCCTTTCTTCAAGGGATGATGGGGACGACATTGAGTCCCATATCCCGATCGAACATGACTGATGGCACCGGGGCGAGCAACAGGACGCCGTCTTCCCTATCGTTGCGCTGGAGCGGCGTTGCCAGAGCTGTGTGCACCGCGGCCGTTCGACCCTTGCTCTCCGCATGTGCCTTACGTGCGGCGGGAGGGAGAGGGAGAGGGAGGGAGAGAGGGAGAAGGATCCTGCGGCAGAGCAGCAAAGTGCACCCCTTTCCTGCCGCTGTCCCAAGCGATGGCCGTTTTGCTGGCTTGGTCGACCAGGCTGACGCTGTTCCCGGACCCTTACTTCCACTGCCCGTGGCGATCGCAGCACCTGCAGAAGCAGGAGCAGGAGCGGGAGCAGCAGCAGAAGCAGCAGCAGCAACACTGGTGGCAGGGGTCGCAAATGGACCAGCAGCAGCAGGACCGCCAGAGGCAGTCTCAGAGGCAGCAACCGCTGCTGCAAGGGGTATGAGGACAGAAGCAGCAGCAGGCTCTGCAGCAGCAACAGAAGCAGCACCATCAGCGGCCGCCAGCATGGCGCAGAGCGGGCCTGACAGCAGCATGCCTTGTTCGAGTTCAGACGCCGAATCCGTGGTCCATGGCGGTGCTTCGCAGACGGATCGTGTGCACGGAGGTGAACATCCCCCCGTGTCTGATGGTTTTGCAGGGACCGCTGCTGTGCCGTTGCCCTTGTCCGCTTCCTGTCGTGAATTCTTCTGCGGTGCTGCGGTGGGCAAAGGTCAAGGATTGCAGCTGCCTCTGGCGCGGAGCAGCAGCACCAGCAGCAGAATCAGCCCTGCGAGCAGCAGCAGCATGGGCTCCAGGAGCAGCAGCAGCAGCACTTTTGGCAGTGAAGTGAGTGGCGGCGAAAGCAGCCGTTGCGCTGGTGTGATTGTTAGAGGCAGCAGCGTTGGCGACACCAGCAGGGATGGCGTCAGTATCAGCATCAGGAGCAGCAGCTGCAGCGGTGGCGGCGGCAGCGGCAGCTGCAGCAACAGCAGCAACAGTAGTAGCAGAAGCACAAGCAGCAGCAGAACGGGCATCAGCAGCAATGGGAGTGACAACAACGACAACAAAGCCGGCTGTTCTACAGACACAGCTGCTCAGCCGCTCTCAAGTTCTCCTAATGGCAACACCACAGTCTGCGATACGATAGGCGACGACTCTGTTAACTCCCTCAACTCCATGCACATCCATGCTCCTTCCCTTCCCTGTGTCTTTGAGGCGCGGGTGGCGCAGAAAGCGAGTGAGACTCCCCTTCGTCCGCCGCCGGCGCCTCTCCTCCCTGGCCTCCCCGACGACGTGGCAGTCGACGTGCTGTCCCGCCTGCCCTACGCTGACCTCTGTCGGGCACGCGCAGTGTGCAAGCGCTGGGGTGCCATGCAGACGGAAGATGACAGCAACGACGAGGACGGCGGCGGCGGCGGCGGCGGCAGCGGCGGCGGCGTCAGTGGAGGCATTGGTGATGGTGGTCATGGTGAAGGGCGCTGTAGCCAGAGGGATGAAGGTGATGCCGCTGTTGCCGATGGTGGGCTGGGCTTCCACAGGCTGCGTGCAGCTCGGGCACGCCGGCAGGAGTGGATCTTCTTTGTTGCGAAGATGGACGAGTCTGCGCTTCCGAGGCGGAGGAGCAACAACGGCAGCACCGGCGGCGGCGGCGGTGGCGGTGGCGGCAGCAGCAGCAGCAGCAGCAGCATTGGCAGGGCTAGTTGCATCAGCCACTCTGACCTTTGCACTGTCCCCAATGAGAATCGTCACTGCAGTGACATTAGGAGAGGCAACAGCAGTAGCTGCAACAGCAGCAGCAACAGCAACAGCAAAAGCAGCAGCAGCAGCACTGGCAGCAGCAGCAGCATCAGCAGCATCAGCAGCAGCAGCAGCAGCAGCAGCAGCAGCAGCAACAGCAGCAGCAGCAACAGCAGCAGCAGCAGCAGAAGCAGCAGCCAGCCTGCACGAAGCGCGTCAATCAACCTGGATCGGCCGGTTGGAGGGCTCATCACCAACTCCCTCCGGGGTGGAACAGTGAAACTTCCAGGAAGGAGGGGCCGGGGCTGGAGGGTACCCCTTGGTCTGGGTATGCGAAGGGGCTCTAGCTTTCCAATGGGCGCTGCTGCTGCTGATGAAGCTGATGACACAGCTGTACATGCTGCTGAAGCTGATGACACAGTGGAGGATTTTGTTCATACCGATGATGCCGTTGCCGTTGCTGATGACCACGGTTTCAGCAATCGTCAGAGCAGTTGCACCCGAACAAGAAGAGGCAGATTTGGTTACAGTGGCATGGGCAACACTCTGAGTGGGTGGTGCTCCTTCGAGGGGCAACGGCAGCAGCAGCAGCAGCCGCAGCAGCCACCGCAGCCACCGTCGCTGCCGCCACAGCAGCAGCAGCAGCAGCAGCAGCAGCAGCAGCAGCAGCAGCAGCAGCAGCGGCAGCAGCAGGAGCAGCAGCAGCAGCAGCAGCAGGAGCAGAGGCATCAGCAACTGTACGTGATGCGTGCGGCGGACCTATTGCCTGCATCAGTAGCGAACAGGGCCCATCCGACCATGGTGAGGAGCGCACGGACGACCACAAATACAAGCATGAGCTCTCTCCCCAGCCTGGAAAGGGGCATAGGGCCTGTTCCTGTGCACAGGAGTGCTCCGGCAGTGACAAGCTTTCAGCTCATGGCCCTGTGCCCCGAGTCGTGGACTGTCACGCGTTTCGCGGACATGCCGTTTTCTCACACGCAAGGAGAGGTCAGAGAAGGAGAGGGAGTGGGAGAAGATGTTGTCGATATGAGGCTGCTGGTCGTGGGGCGTACCCTCCTCCTCTTTGTTGTCAAGGGGAGGGAGAACAGGCCGGCAGGGAACCGTCCCATTGCGGCCCCAAATAGCAACCAGGGAGGTGCACGAAGCTTCCAGGAAGTTTCTGTGCAGGCCCGCCCCCAGGACGTTGCGGCCAGGCATGAGGATTTAAGTTCAGAGCACGTACCACAACAACGGCATCAGCAGTGCCACCAGCAGCAACAGCAGCAGCAGCAGCAGCAGCAGCAACGGCCAACTTTCAGCCGGCAAGCCGAAGATTATCGTGAAAGCAGTAGGACGCATCCACACGAGCAACAGCAGGAGCAGGTGGTGGAGGTGTGGAGGATGGAGCTGGACACGGGCGTGCGGTGGTGGAGGTGCACAGGCATGCGACAGAGCCGAGTGGGATTCGCGTTCGGCGCTCTCTGCGATGGAAGAGTGATCATTTCAGGCGGACGGCCTTGGGGCCCTCCTAGGGTCACTATGCACCCGCAGCAGCAGCAGCAGCAGCAGCATCGGCCACAGCTCCAGCAAGCTATGCCTGGCAGCCTTAGCATAGCCAATGATGGCGTGCCGATTGGCGCCCTCGCATCTGCGGAGGTGTATGACGTGGCGAGAGATGAGTGGACGGAGATCGCACCCTCGCCTGTGAGGGCCCGCGACTGCAGCGGCGTCGTCCTTGGCAACTGCTTCTACGTTCTAGGCCGCACTCGTGGCCTGCAGCAGCAGCAGCACCAGCAGGGTGCTGAGATACTGCCGTGGCGGCAGCAGCTAACTTGTGCTGTGTTCGACCCTGCTACGGAGCAGTGGATGACTCTGCCTGCCGGTTCTGGCCCACACCCAGAGACGTGGTTGTTGCAGCATGCCGTGGGAGCAGCTAAGCAGGAGGTGGGCAGAAAGAGCAGAATGTTGTCGACCGAAACAAAGTACAAGAGCGAGACCAGCAGCACAGCACGGCAGAGCAGGTGTGGTGAATTGGCTGTGAACGTGGGGCGCACAGACGGAGGCTACTTTGGTGGTGCTGCTGCCTCTGCTCCGACATCGTACCTCTCCTTGTCCCCCTCCTCCTCCTCCTCCTCCTCCTCCTCCTCCTCACACTCTTCCTGGAACCCTGAGTCAATCTCCCCAACAAGCCCAATCTCGCATCTGATGCAAGGCAAAAGAACATTGCAGTCAAGCAGCAGCATGACTGCAGTAAATGCAGAGCCCAGGGTGAGGAGCAGTACCTGCAGCTCCACAAGCACCACCAGCGACACAAACTTCACAAGCAGCAGCAGCATCACCACCAGCAGCAGCAGCTGCAGCAGCAGCACTACCACCACCAGCAGCAACACCAGCAGCAGCAGCGTCAGCAATGACAGCACTAGGATTCGGGCAGAACCAACACAGCGCCGCGGACGAAACTCGCCGGCGGACGAGGTCCCGCGGTTCCTCGTGTGGCGCCGAGAAGGCTTTCTGCGCGTGTACGACAGCTCCAACGACTCGTGCGCCCTCCTCCCCACCCCGTGCAACGAGCGTTTCCACTCGCGCGTGCGCTACGAGTACGCTGTGGCCAGCGGCGGGAGGGTGGTGCTCCTTGGAGGATTCTTCCAAGCGCGGACGGGGAGCCTCGTGCCTGCCCGCGATGCCATGGCGCTCGACCTCAATGCTGTTGCTGCTGCTGCAGTCTCCGCTCCCGAGCGTAGGGGATCTGCGGTGGCAGAAGGGCTGCGCTGGCAGCGCCGGGCTTTGACGTGGCAGAAGCGGATGACTGGCTGCGCAAGGGACATGGACGAGGATGTGTGGGAGGACAAGGACGAGGGAGAGGGTGAGGGAGGCGGCGATGCCTCTGCAAGGAACAAGGAGGTGTTCCTTGGCGTGGTGCAGACAGCAGCTGTCTGCTGTTACTGAGCGAGTTTGAGAAGAGAGGACAAGAGGGAAGCCGTTTTGTGTCGGCGTCTTGTCTTGCCTATGGTTTCTTTGTCGTCAATCTCAGAGCTGACTAGAATCTTACTCTGCAGAAAACAGGCACTTTCAGACACTGATCATGCACATCTGTTAATGCATGTTGCACCTTGACAAAGAAAGGACCTTGTTTTACCCCTCTCTCCCGACCCCTTAAGTAAAGTGTCTCGATTCTGTTGATGCAGGTGACTGAGTTCCCAAGTGATGGGCATGTGTTTGAGCAAACATGTGCTGCCCCATATGGTCCTTGTGCATGTCCATGAACTGGTACCAACAGTTCAGCACTTTTCCTCGTCGTGTGCTCATGCGACGAGGGGGAGACAAGTCGACAGTTTGGGTAAAATGTTGCATGATTTCTCAAATAGCCAGAGTGGGTGAATGCAACGCTTGTGTTGACCGAATCAGCACATTTGCATTTGCTCATTGTTGTACGACGAGGTGACGAGGTCTACCAAAGGGCTCGGAAGCAACTCAAACTCTGCCGACCACACGCTGGCCACACTGCCGATGCTGCCGAATCTCTCCAAACAAAAATATAGACAGTGAATGCATCTAGCAAAGGATGTATGAACACCGGACGAAAAACAAACGAACACATGCTCCATGCAATCTCCTTGACTCTCATCCATCAGCTGAGGCCAGTCAACGAGAGAGTGAGGGAGTAAGCAGGGGGCTTCACAACCACTGTGCACCACGTGGGGCCCGTTTAGGCATGCCAGCTTTCAGTGTGACCCAATCCGCGCCACTCCCTCCCAGGGCACTCCCTCCCAACGGGCCCTCTATATGGATGGTGAAGAGTAAGCCTAAGTGAAGGGAGGATCTTACAGACACCAAGCACAATGTGTCTTGAATCAAGAGAAGCCATGGACGCGGGAACATTTCTCCTAGAGTAAGAAAAGCATCGGGGTAGAAGAGAGCGGGGGGGCACGTCAGGGACATAACACATCTCAACGCATCAGATAGTGATGGCCGGTGCAGGATCAAACTGCAGCCAGTCAGATGCTCGACGTCTCCAAGGTTGTCATACGACTCCTAGCTATTGTGCGCTGCGTCAGAGCCTTTCCGTATGACGGGATATTTTGTAACTTCTCTGTGTCGTTGTTGCCCGAGGATGTTTTCAACTACGTAACCCGTAACCTTGTCCACCTGGATAGGTGGTGGCGGGGGAAATTCAAGTCCGGGGAAGTTATTTTTGGGGCCTTGATATGGCTTGAAGCGGCTGACGTGGAAGACAATGTGCATGGACATATTGTCGAGAAATGCAAAGTGTGGCAATTACAAAATTCAGCATTTCTTCGATTGCAAACAAGCAAAGTCACTTATGCTTCAGCATCACACAGTTATGTCCTCGCAATATGATGTTTGTATTGCTGAATAAGGCACACCATCGGCTTGGGATTTGACATGTATGAAATGAAAATTGGCCGTCGTTTCATGGTTAGAGTCTTTTTGAGATTCTGACATGTCTTGTCCCGGATATTGCGGAAGCCTCACCGTTCGATGTCAATGGCTGGCACAAAGCTTCATTTCCGCCCCACAACTGCTGTTGTCGAACATTCGTCGCAAACTAATTCAAATGAAACTTCTCCAATAGTTGCGGATGTTGCCGAGTTGTATGCAAGCTTGCCCGTCAGCGGCTTGATTGCGCAGTCAGTGTCATGTGGATTGCACGTCTGTAGTAGTTGCTTGAGCGTCTGATTGGTCAACTGACTGTAGGTTGAAAATGGAAGGCCGCCGATAGCTAGATCTGACTTCTGTATTAACTCGTATGTTCCCGCTGAAACCAAGTTATAAACATCCCCTCTTTGTTAGTGGTGATGGTGCGTGGGATTTCATGTAGCCGAATGGTGTTGTTGACGAGCAGTCTCCTTGTTCCCTTGATGGTGATAATGGTGGTAGTCGATAGGAAAGTGACATCTTAGAGAAGCGGTCCATTACAAAGAGTATTGCGTCGAAGCCCTCTGGTTTAGCGAGGAAACATGGTCCAAAATCCATGGAGATGTCCGACAATGCTTGGTACCAATGGAGGTTGAAAACTACCCAAATCTTCTTATCCTTGTCAGAATTTCCGAATGGACTGGTGCCGTGGCAATCCTATATTAGCATCATACGTAGATCTTTGCTTGGACATATGGGCACTCAATAAGTGGATCTTTATCACTAAGATAGAGCGTTCGAATTGGATATTATATTTGTCGTAGCTGCCGAATTCCTCGGAGCTTCGTGTGAAAAGACGATCCATGCACAAGTGTCAATTTATTTTAAATGTGTCCATCTCGGACATCTGGTCTACCACTTCCTCCCTCCCTGCTTTTGTGGTGCTGTTGTGGAAAATAATCTCATGAAGTATGACAAGAATTGACACAATTACAACAAAGGTATCTATCTTGTTGTTAGTCATAGTCAACCTCCCTAGGAGTTGAAGTCTTTGACAACTAGGAACCCCCACCAATCATGAATCTTAGACATGCTCTAGGTGCATTAGAGAACTTGGTAAAGTAGAGATCTTTAGATGGCAAAGGTTTGTGTAGCTTCCTGGGCTCAGCATGAGAGCACGAGCATTAAGAGGTACAACTGTGGAGAGATGATTAAGTGGAGTCGACCTAAATGGTGAGCCGTGCAATGAATGGATGTAATGGATAAAGTACTAGAGAAACACAGGGAATACAAAAAGAATTCTGAGCCTAGCGTGCTTTGGTGACTGGCCGTATAAGAACGGAGAAGTGACACAGCTCAAAGTGTTATGAGAGGCCATGGTACAAGAAGGGGACTTTGCTAGTTGTACGCATAGGGGAGTGACATGGGCAGGACCAGTCTTCGGAGCTGCGGTCACCTAACCGTTTTGCATGAAGAAATTAGCTGGTTTGGTGAGGTTTTCACAATGGTTGGTTGGAAGACCGTTTGTGCTTGGCAGTATTGTCTCCGGAACTGACCTTGCCAGGTCATTCATCACTTTCTTGTCATCCGGTACCCCTTGAAATAATCTCTCATATGTTTCTGACACACCCCTCCAATGGAAGTGATTTTGAGACCACAGGGTGTGTACGTGTTGTTGCTGAAGTGGTCCTTGAGAGCTATTGAGAAGCCGTAGGCCTTCAAACCAAGAGCGCAGATATCCTCATGAAGATCGGTCCAAATTGTAGTCATGATTTTTATCAGAGCATTGTTGTTGGAAAGGTTCTAGTTGGTCTGGGCGATGGATAGTGCTGCATGGGCAGGGACAGAGGAGCCTAAAGCAGATCAAACTGCGGCAGAGAAAGGGACAGCATCACTTGCAATCTTGATGACAGAGGAACTAGAGGATCTCCTCAAGAATAGGAGGAAGAGGGAAGAGTTTCTACCACAGAGCTAGTCTTTCTGATGATTTTTCTGAGAACAATACCTTCAACCCTTTGGGTTTGGAAGTACAGCTACACAGAGTAGCTCCAGAGCTTGTAATTGCTGGTGATATCCTACTTCACAATGTGCCTAGGAAGTGCGGCAAGAGTGAGGTCAGAAACCATCATGAACTGAGCTGGAGATGATTCATAACTGTTTGAGTTTACTAATTCTTTGAGTTTTGCTTCTGTTCCTCATTGCTGTTGCTGCTGCTATAACGATTACCACAAAAAGATGACAAGAGAGCTTATGGAGCTGATGATGGAGATACGACTGGTAAGATGGACGGCACAGGGTTAAGACGACGTATGTCATGATGAAATGGATTCCTGATTGCTGATTTATAAGGAGATGGCACAGATCTCTATTTTTTAAAGATAAAAAATTGGAGATCTCGTTCTTGTTGAGCCATGTGCAGATGGAAGGTGCTGAACTCATTCTTGCTTGAGAATGTGCCTTTTTTTAAGACAGTGGATGCAGGTGCAGAATCTCATGTGCAGGAGATGGTGATGGCTATTGTTGTTTGCAAGGAAGAAGAGATGATTTTTCTGGATTAGGTCCTCATGTGCTTGTGATGAAGAAGTGACGGAAAACGGTGCCACAATGCCACTAAAAGAAGGGCATTGCCACTGTTATACTTCTGGCTCCAAGTGCTCATTGAGCACGAAGCACATTCTTAAAGATCAAAAGCGACTAAGTGGGTATGGCGGAGAGAAGAAAACACTGATCTTGTGGTATCTTACCAGGGCTATGATACCATGTCTAAAATTAGATACAGGTGCATTGGAGCACTTGGTGAAGTTGGGAGCTTGAGATGATGATGGTTCAAGGAAGCTCACCGGAGAGAGGAAGAGCACTGAGAGATAGATCTGTGGAGAGATGATGGTGCGGAGGCGGCCCAGAGGACGAGCCTTGCGAGGAGGGGATCCAGGGGATCCAAGTTACAAGGGAAAGAAAAGGAGTATAAACAGTGATCATAGCCCAGTGTGCTTTGGTAAGCGGGAGTACAAGAACAAGAGCACAGCACAAAGAATTTCCATAGGGAGCCTCATGAGGCAGCGACATGAGAAGATGTCTTCTCTAGCCTTACACATAGGGGAGTGATGTGGGGATCACCAGTTGTTGGACTATTCAAACTAAGTACATTTAGTTGGTGTTGCCAATTCTTTCAACTGTTGCGATTATTTCAGGAGGTTATTTTTAGAGGAAAAAATCTTGCTCACAAGACATCGGCCATTTCTTTTTTCTTGTGAATAATTAGTTCCTCAGGGGTGATGTTACTACCGGTGATGATTTTGTAAATATGCTGAGTGTAATATGTCATGCTAGACTGCTGAAACAGCTATTATAGCTTCTCCCATTCATCAGACTTCTTGTTCACCTTCACAAACATGTGATGTGTGTATGCATGAAGTCATCCAAGTTCTCCAATGGAATCAAGGAAACTTGCTGCATTGGATTCAAATGCTTGGAAGGTTGTATGCCTGTGGTTGAAAATGAGAGACTGTGCTCTTGAGCCATTGATTGGGCTCGGTCAGTCTCCTACTATTATTAAACGTCCATCAGATGGAACACGCAGCTTAAAGTGGTACACCTCAAGAGAGAGGGCGAAGGAGGTAAAAAAGTTTCTTATGCGTGTTGACCCTATCAGTGGCAAAGTAAGATTTCAAACTCCTCAACCACATCCCAATGATTGTTCCTTTGAATTTTTTTGGATTGAACGGCTCAGGGAGGACCGGCCTCGTTCGGAGTTCACCTAAGATTTGGGTGTTTCTCTAAGTGAGTACTACTTCTCACACATGGAAAGTGCAAAGATTTTCCCATGCCAAGTTCAGCTATTGGGACATATTGTCATTGTGGCTTTCAAGTGCAGAAAAGGTTGGATCTAGGTTTTCGTTGCTTTGTTTCTGCCTGCTCCTGCCTCTTGCCGCTGCTCCATTTTTTCTCTGATGGGCAGTGCCCAGGATAACGAACACTTTTCATTAAATTTAAATTAAGAATCAATCATTTTTTCTGTTTTCTCAATTGAATAAAAATAGTTTATGCACTTTGTGTCTGAATTTGAAACAAATTTGGAACAAATTTGACTTGAGAAGACTATTCAAATAAACCACTGATAAATTCTGCCACCATTCTATTGAAATATGAACATCAGATCACATCACCGTACTTCTTTTTCATTGGTGTTCATATAAAGACAACCCACAATTTTGAGGATTTCGTTGGTACATTCGGGGGAAGGGGGAAGGAGTGACGCATCATTGTTGTCATTCTACAATGTAGAATGAAGTTACTAAGTCACAATTTTCAAAACAGATCAAAGCATGTTTCGAAAAAAGAAACTTCATACAAACCCAACTCCAACGGATGTTGAATTGATTTTTTTGCGCAAACCACAGTAACAAAGCCTGGAAGGTTCTTTTTCAATGCCTCGGGAGTCTCGGAACCCCGGTTGTTTTTTTTTTTTTTTCATATTCCATTGGCAGTCAACCTCAGATGAAATGTGTAAACCACATACAGACCTGCTGCTTTCGCAGCCACGGTTGCCTCTAAACTTGACGACACTCACTTGTACACACTCAGCAATGGTGAGCAACTAGTCTGGCTTCATCAGTTTAGTAATCCATGCCCTAGAGTGTGCGTGTGAATATTCTCAATGACCAGTACTCAGGGAGGATCTGGCTTTTTTCCTTGGGGGCGTTGCATGTGTTCACTTTTCAGTCAGATGCTTTTTTAGATGAATTTGATTTGCTTTCTTGCATTGCTTTCTTATTTTGGAGCGTCACTTGCATGGCCGAGTTGTCCGTACTTCTACTGGGACCTATACACATTCTGTTGTGTGGACCTGTTGAGGTCACCTCTTACTCTCTCGCTTGAAATGCTTATCCATGTACTTTTTCTGGATCCTACACCACGGTGAGGGGAAGAGATGTATCCCCACCTTCTCATTTCTGTACTATATTTCTGCAGTCCCTCAACTGTTTACGGTGCCGTATGTCACATTACATGTGGCACACCGTGCTCTTACACAGACCCTAGCAATAAGGCCAATCTCATTTCCTGATGGTATCACAGTTATGAAGAGTCCACACCTCTGCCCTCCACCATTCAGAACATAACAAAAACAACAGAGAAATCTGGGACTAGGTTTGACTAGGCTGGTTGGAACAAGTAGGTCCTAGCGAGGTGGAGGTTCCTAAGATGAAGGCTCACGTCACGTAGTCCCCCAGCTGAGCCGGAGGCGGAATGCTGCCGATATCTGTCGGCACCACTCCTCGTCGTGGGTGCCGTCTTGGTGGGGGTAAATAGCTACTACCGTGGCACTCTATGGAGCTGCAACAAAGGAGCATGGAATTCGAAGCCTTAGCTTTTGAAGGAACAGATACTTCAACCACTTTGTTCTCAGCTGCAACAACAGTGGTAGTGGTTCCGGAATTCGGAGTTGCAACAGCATTGCAACTAAAATTCCAATAGGCGCAGCAACAGCCATAGTAGCAGCTGCAGCTATGGCTGATGCAAACTGATACACTGTAGCATCCATGCAGGGCAGCCATCCAATCAAAGAAACAAGCTATATCTGTAGCCATAGTCACAGGGGCAATAGCAGCAGCATTCATTGTAGTAGAAACCACCTTCACAAACAAAACATTAGCAGCTACAGCATCTACTAAAGAAATTCAATGAGTGTGAGCAGTAGTAGCCATAGGGAAATAACAGCAGCAGCCAAGGTAGCAGTGGAGGTAGTAGAAAATGTAGCAGCGGAGGCAGTAATTATCAAGGCTGCACAAGGATTCTAAGATCTGTGGAAACTAACCAAAAATCCGGATCCAGATCCATATCCAAGATCTTGGATCCGGTCTATATCTTTGGATCCTTAACCGGATGAAAGGAGGGAGGGAGGGAGGGGGGGGAGGGGGGAGCATGCGGGAGGGAGGGGAGGGGGGGGGGGGAACCCGAGAGGTCTTGCTCAGGTCAGCTTGGTACCAAGGAACTTGGACTTCAGAATTCAGATGGGCGACATGCTCGCTTCGGTGTTCATCAAGGAGAATTTCACACATCAATTGAGCAGGAACATGCTATGTATCTAGCTTATCTGTCACATCTGTCAAACAAGCTACAGTAAGGTGGATTCCTGTTTTTCTGTCCATTTGTCAGCTATCCTGAAAGTTGTGTACAAATCAACCACAACCCGCTGCACAATATCGTCAGCATGGTTGGTCTATGCACTAAGCAGGTAAAACCGTTGATAGGTGCCATCCACTTGTGGATTGAAATCCATGCCATGATGGACACCCAATACTGGGGCGCTCAGCTTCATCAGTCTCAACTGCGTTGTTGACTAGTACCAGCAGCATCGGGTGTTACTCGCTTATGCATCCCAAATTCAAAGTTTGCACTACAAACTTCCACCTGTGACCCGTCACCATGGCCAAGGAGGATACCTGTGAGGTTGAAGATCATGAGCGTAACAAAGAGGAATAAGAATACATTGAAGAAGAGGATGCCTTTGGTGACAAGCACAAGCAATGTGGGAACAACTCCATCATCTGAGGATTGTTCAAGAAGATGGACGGGATTCCCACCCACTCCATGTGCCTACACTGTACAAAAAATCCCGCACAGCCCATCTCCCTCTCAGGCAAGGGTGGCTCTACTGGCGCACTGTGGAAGTACATGCATTCAACTTACGGAGACAAGTGGCAGCAGCTCAAAGCTCTGGTTTCCACCACTCCACTAAGCTCCAGGAAGCAATAAGTCAAGTCCTAGAGCCAATGCCTACCATACATATGTGTATCGGATGCAGATGGAGGAGAAGCTGAGGATCAAGAGAACTTGGTAATTGCACATGGGGTGAATGGCGTCGGTCACGTCTTCAACAAGAAATACTTCCACAGCTTGTTGTAGAAGCACTCTTTGGACAAGAACCTGTCCTTATTGTCCATTTAGAGCTTTTGGCTGGCGGAGGATGTTTCACACGCGAATCCGGCAGCAGCTGTTCCAGGCCGCATGACTATTTTGTGCAACATCCGAAATGGTGCACGAGCCTACTGAGATCACATCAAGATGCATCTGGCCACTGTGACATTGGCCATCGTCTTCACGAACGAAAGGAGGAAGGCAGAAAACAACTTCAAGTACGTCAGAACAACTTAACCTTTTTTGGAAATCAAGGGTGGCACCACCGCGGACGACCTGCTCGACCTCCTGAATACATCACTACAGTAGTGGGGTTTGTGCGACCGGGTGTTTTGCCTGACCATGGACAACAAGAGAACCATCGACTCCCTCATCAAAACCTACATGGTGCTCAACAATGACTCCTTTGACAAGAGCCACCACATCTGTTGCCTTGGTTACATCATGAATCTGGCCATATGTGACCTGCTGAAGCTGCCCCGTGTCCAGGGCATCATCAAGCACGTCCGCTTCATCACTGCGTTTCTCACACACATGCCGACAAGGGAGGATTTATTGCAGTTAGCTGTCGAGGCCGCAGGCATGGAATGCAAGTCACTCCACCTTGTCGTTGAGACGAGGTGGAATAGTACCTTGGACATATGTGAACGAGTCACTGCTGTGAAGTCAGTCTTGGACACGTGGCTGGACGACTATGGCAGGGACGGAGCGCAACTCAAACCAACCTTCAAAGAATGGGATTTGATCACAAATTTGACAGCCATCCTGAAGCCTTTCAAGGGCTTCACGGAGGACATCTCCGGGTAGTCTTACCTCACCCTCTCCCTCCCCTTTTTAGACAAGATGCAGATCTGGCTGCTAAAGGCCGTGGAAACGGAGAGGAAGAGCAAGCGTTGCGGTGCTGCTGACCGGTTGGACTGCAAGGAGCAGAAGCTGAAGCTGGGGATGACAGAAATCATGGCAATACTGGAAAAGTTTGCCAAGCTCTGCACTGGCCGCCACGTGTTGGCAACAGCCCCGGACCATTTGATTTTATCTGAGATTTTATGTGAACATGCATCCCAAAGCAAGCACCGCTACCTCGCTCGAGCTGCAGGTCAAGATCGTGGAGCTGCCGAGGCTCTACCATGCAAGGGTAAAGCTCTGCCAGGCTGCAGAGAAGGCGGCCGCAGTCTCAGCAGCATCTACCACGTCCAATGTCATTGGTGCTGATTTTCTCATGATCTGAAGTGATGTCATCCCTGCTGTTGCATCAAAAACAACAGCCTTCTCTGGTCAGTGTGTTCCCACACTTTCTTTACAGTGCTTCCTTCATTCTATACTACAGCAGCATAGTCATTTTTTACTTGTTTATGCATTGCAGCACCAAATCCCACTTCTAAAACCAAAAACACTCAGCCACGCAGAAGCTAAAGACTCCAAATCGAGCCAGACGTGATTGAGGCTACCCTTAAAGACATAGGTGCTGACATGTTTTCAGAGCCCGGGTGAGCCAGGCTTGTAGGTGGAGGTAGGCCTTTGGGCCAAGGACGTGAGGAAGGGACGCAACTGCAAGCTCCTCTAGTACCTGAAGAAGAATAAGAAGGCATTTCCAAACTTCCACCTCTCTGCACTGGACCTACTTGCGGTTCCTGCAACGAGCACATCGTCAGAGAGGCTCTTCTCTCTTGGAAGGCACATCATCACTGACTTCAGGCAGTCCCTAGTGGACCTGACTGTGGAAAACCTCATGGTTATGAAATCCTTGATAAGTGATCAAAGTCTGCATTCCTTTCCAATTGCTCCAACTGGAGAGTTAGCTTCAGAACTGGAGGCTGAGGAAGCATTGGTGAATGAGCATCACTGTGGAGGTGCACCTTTTGAGGATTTGGAAGAGGAACATGATGAGGGTGCAGAGGAGGTTGCAGATGAGGGTGCAGAGGGGGGAGAGGGGAAGGGAGGGGTATAGTGGAGAAGGGGTGAAAAACAGAGATTCTGCGTCTTAGGCTCAGCACTACAGACATGTTTGCCATTTGTGGGTGCATTACTCCACCCAATGAAGATGCTGTTGTAGATTTGTTTGTACATGATGTCAGTCACTTGTGATTTTAGCCCTAAACTTTGACGTACATGATGAATATGTGTGCATCTTGGAGATTCAATCAAGTGTTGAAATCTCACCACAGTTCAGGAATTAGACAAAATCTACATGAGTAGAAAAATCCATGGATCCTGATGCAGGATCTGAAAATCAGGATCCAGGATCTATCCCAGCAGATCTGGATCCATATTGAGGATCCGGATCCGGATCCTTCTCATTCTCCATGGACTGGATCCGTGTGCAGCCTTAGTAATAAAAATAGGTACAGATGAAGCGATAGTAGAAGCATCAGTATAAGTAGTATCAGTAGCAGCAGTAATAAAACAACTTGTGCGGTGCGTTGACAGCAGGTAAAATGCTACTTCAGTAAATGTGATGGTAGTATCAGTAGGAGAGTAAGAGCCACAACAACAGCAACCTGAGTACTCCTAGAGTTGAGAAGATATTTAGGAGCTTCCCTAGTACCTGAGAGTGAGCTTTTCAATTGAAGAGGCTGTCGTGCCAAGGTCGGAAACACACACAGAAAAGAAGGAAGGAGGCTGGCAGTGCTGACTGTGGTACAATCTGTGGAGATTGTCCCCCGGGCCAGACAATTTATCTGTCATAAGTTGTTGCATCTGGTCCCAAGATTTCATTTTTCTTTTGAATCAGTTTTCCCATGCTAAAACCCTTGCGGGATTCTCATTTCTTTTTCACAACAATTATTGGTCCAGACTTAGGCACTTTGGGTTGTGTCTCAGCTCGCCGAGGGTTGAGCCAGTCAGCAAGAGAAAAAGAAGGGGGAGAGGCCAGAGGGATCCAGGGGCGGGATACCCTAGAAATACGAGAAGGGGTACCCCACCGTCCCCACATACTTTGGTGAACAAAAACATACAAACAAAAACAGGGAAACCAAACCAAAAAAGGTGGGAAACAAAATACACTCAAGTTCTGCGGTAGCAGCCTCCGCATCAACCGCAACAATGGCAATGGCAACAATAGCAACAATAGCAGCTGCCGCAGCAGGATCAGTAGGAGTAGCTGCAGCGGCAACAATGCACAGCCAAGGCAATGCCGCTGGTATGCAGGAAAACTCTGTAAACCCCCTCGTTGCAGACCCCATAGTGGATCTGCAGCACCAGGTACATTAGCTACGCTGGATGCTTGCCGCAAGCAGCACCAGCCAGACTGTCCTTCCCGGACAACCTGGTCCACATCTGACTGTGGCAACATAGACAGCAGTGCAGCAGCAGGTGCAGCAACAGCAGCAGACAGTGAGTAGTATCCTAGGAGCTGGTGCGGCCGGCCCCTCTCGACGGAAGGACTTCGAGACCCCTCCACCGGAGCTGAGTAGTTTTCATCCTGGGAATTGCTCTACCACATCTGGGTACAAGGGGAGGGTCTGTGGCCGTACTACACTCTCCCGTATGAAGACACCGTCCCAAAGCTGACGCTTGAGGTAGGCCGTACAGTCTGCGCACTCATCCTGGCCACACCGGGTTTTGACCGCACTGTAAGGGTGCACGCCATGCCGGAACCGGGGTTATAACAAAAGAACCGGCACCGCGAGTCTCACATCATCTTGCTGAAATAACCGTAGTTCGAGTACAGGAACCGCGATTCCTGGGACTCGCGGTTCTTCACATGGTAGACTCATGGTTCCTTTGCAGTGTGGATCACGATACTGATGTTCCTGTGTTCACGACTATGTGAACTTTGGATTTGCTGTCTGACCCGAGAAGATTCACGGTTTTCATGTTGGTGGACTCGCGGTTTCCACGCGCATTTGCATGTCTTCTATACATTTTTCCAACATGTAAACCCTAATTTCACAGCATGGGAATAACTTAGTACACATAGCACAAAGAAGATGTATAAAATATGTTTACCTTGTGTAGAACATCTATGCAGTACACACCCTGTATAAAATGCAATATACATCTTCTTCACACATAGTGTAAAATTTGTGTTAGCTTACAGTACACACATTTGCACACTTGCATATTACAAAAGCACATGTCAATACAATCCTGCCTACTCTTAAATGTTGCCCATACGTATGAACTTTTGCATTTCACATTTAACCATGGTTGGCATTTTTGCATGCTCAAATGGGAACATCAGGAATGGGAAGAAAGGAATTGGAATGGGAAGAATCTTATTGAATGATATGCTGACTATACATACATAGAGACACAGGACAGAGATTGACCATTCGAGATATTTTTGTGGAGCGGGGTCATGGTGACCCCGCTCCTCCCCCCTACCCCACTGTCCATGTGCCACCCTGTGAAATTCAACAGAGAATGCAGTTGTCACTTACAGTATGTCAACAGAGAGTGCAGTTTTCACTATGCTATCCTACTCATCCTCTACGACATCTCGACGACATCGTCATCATCGTTCAGACTGAAATTCCTCAAGGCATCTGCTGCAGTGCCTCCATCGCCATCATCTTCGTCACCTTCATCGTCATCTTCATCATCCTCAGCAGCCTCTCCACCATCATCTCCCTCCTCCTCGTCACTGTTACTGCCCTCTACTGCTGCCAGTGCCGGTGTAGTCCGGTTGCGCACCGCTCTGCGCCGTGCTGCCCGCCACTTTGCCTTCTCAGCATTTTCAACCTCATGCAACTCCGGCACAACTGTTCCATCCGGGGACACAGGGAATCAGCAAGTACTGGATCGTTGATCCAGGTTTTAAGAGTGACAATGTCCTTCACAGTCATGTCCTTCATAGAATGACGAATATCTGTCACAACACGACCCCCAAGGCTGAACATACGCTCACTCGGCGTGCTCGTGGCCGGCACTGCAAGCAAGTCCAGCGCAGCCAGTGTAAACGTGGGAAAATCGACAACAACGTCACGGAAGTAGTGCAAGACATTAGCGCGCCGACCAGGAAGCGCCTCCTTCTTCCACTCCTTGACCTCCAGTCCCATGGAATCAGGCTCCTGCTGCACCGGAACAGGTTTGGGCTCATCAAAGAGCTCCTCCATTGCATCTTTGAGTGCGGCTTCCACCATTGACTTCTTTTGTCGCGTCTGCCTGTCCTTCTTTGCTGCTGCTGCTGGGCCCGACAATATATTCCCCAATCCGGAATCAGAAACACCTGCTGCATTACTCACAGCACTTGCGGCTGCAGCATTTCCTTCACCAGCGTCAGCATCATTCTCCATGTTTGGTGCAGCTGCGGCAGCGACCTCAATGGCTGCTTCAGTAGCTGCTTTGGCTGCCGCTGCTTCCGCCTCACGGCGTTCCTGCACCCACATGTTGTACGGCTTCATCTCCTCAAAGAAACAGCACACCCACCCACGCATGAGTGTTACATCTCCACCTCCACACTCTGCACCTGAACAATCTACATCTGAACAATCTGCACCTGCACAATCTGCACCTCCACAATCTGCACCAGCACAACTTGCACTTGCACAGCCTACACCTGCACAATGTGCATGTGCACAACCTGCACCTGCACAACCCGCACCTGCACAATCTGCACCTGCACAATCTGCACCTTCACAACCTGCACCTGCACAATTTGCACCTACACAATCTGCACCTGCACAACCTGCACCTGCACAATCTGCACCTGCACAATCTGCACCTGGACAATCTGCACCTGCACAATTTGCACCTGCACAACCTGTACCTGCACAATCTGCACATGCACAATTTACACGTACACAATCTGCACATGCACAACCTACACCTGTACAATCTGCACCTGCAATATTTTTACCTGCACAACTTGCACCTGCACAATCTGCACATGCAAGGCATATTGTGTCGTCTCACCTTGTCCACCACTGCCTTGAAGCCGGGCTTCATCGCCACCAGGAGGTGTTCTGTTGCATCCAACTCTTTCTGTATATGCATCTTCTTCTCCGCAACACCCACCTTCACCTGCCACTGATGCATATTTGCGAGGATGACGGAGAAGAACGGAATGACCAGGGAGAGTGTTGGGTACTGCTGCCCGCTCACGTCCTCCGTGAAGCCCTTGAAGGGCTTCAGGATGGCGGTCACCAGGCCAAGCAGACCCCAGCCGTTGCCGTTTGGCTTCAGCTGCGGCGCCTTGGCTGTCAGCCACGGCTCAAGCACGCCCTTGATGTGCACCACCCTGGTGCACATGTCCAGGATGCTATTCCATCTTGTTGGCGTGTCCACATGAAGCTGCAGATTCTGCACGTTGGCAGCTGCACACGCGGCATCCAAAGACGCCTCCCGCTTTGCGCTGCGCATGACAAAGGTGCAGATGTCGCGTGCTGTCCGAAGGTGTTCTTGCAAAAAACTCTTGTCCAGAAAATCCTGGACTGCAAGGTTCATGGCATGACCCATGCACCGGATGTGACCCCGATTGTCAAATTTGTCGTTCTGCAGCACGAGGAAATTTTCGACCATCGAGTCATTCACTGTGTTGTTGTTCACAGTCAGGAAGAACAGTTTATCCCACAGTCCCCTCTCCCGTAGTGCTTCTGAGAACAGTTTGAACACGTTCTCCGCGGTTGCACTCTCACTGAGAGATGGGAAAGCGACACAGATGCTCTCTATCTCCCACTTTGATATCCAGTGCGCAGTGACACCCGGATGCTTCACGTTGGCATTAGACTGGCACCCATCGGTGGTGAACGACACACCGCTCTCCACACCAGCTAGCATCTTCATGAGGCGCTTGCGGAAGGCTGCTGCGCCAAGTCGAATGAGGCGTGCGATGGCCATGCGGCCAGGCAGGGAAGAAAGAGGATTGCAGTGCAAGAACGCAAGCCTCAACCATCTTGACTCCATGGAAAGAAAGGAAACATTCTTGTCAATGACATACTTCCAGACCAGGCTCAGAAAGTACTTGCGATTGAAAAGAATGCCCACACCAGCACATGACCTGGCCACAAAGGAGTTGGACCCATCCACAATGTTTGCCGTTGTCATGGCAGCGGCGGTTGCGGTCATCAGCTTCTGTGCCGACTCCTGTGTCTTTAGCTGCTTCCACCTGTCGTTGTGGTCCTTCCTTAGGTGCTTTTTGGATGCCACTTGTTGCGCTCTGATTCATGGCATACGTGCCCTTCATACTGCCCTTCTTGCGTGGACACAGGGTGCAGGCCGCACGGGGCTTGCCATCGATGACGACATATTCGAACACCAGCCATACCACGCTCGGCCGCTTCTTGCGAGCATCCTCTGGTTTCGCAGCGTTGGGCGTTGTTGCTCCTCGGACGGCAACGGAAGTAGCAAGAGAGGAGCCTGAGGGCAAGGAGGAGAGCGGAGTGCCCGGGGAGGTCCCCATAGATGGTGATGGCTGACTCGCCATCTCGAGCACTGCTCGACGAGCAGTGCTCAAGAGACCCAAAGTAAAAAAGATCATATGGAACTGCGGCTACCTGTCTGGGGGGTTCGCTGAGTATCACCGCTTGGCGAGCGGACGCGGCGAGCGGACAAAACGGAATGTCCCTCAGCCCAACCCTGAAGATAAAACCGACATCCCCTCAGTACCATAGGAGATTTCCGCATCCACGTTCCTTGGACTATTTGGAGCCTCCGCATGCCTCAGACAAGTAATGTGCGCGGAGGCTCCTCGAACTGTCCGCATCCATATCCACAGGCTGGACATCAACTGGCCATCGATCGTGCAGCGCAATCGACGACCGTCTAGAGGCTGAGGAAAACGGCACCGCGTTGCGGTGCCAGACTTGCAATGCATCCGAGGAATTATCTGAGGCTCCGATGATTCCTCGGACGTGCGCTGGCAGTGCCAGCACATCCAAGGTGACGCATCCAAGGTGCATTATGCGGCGGCGGAGGAGCCTCTGATTATGCATTTTTCCATCTGGCAAAAACGTACATGCTACGTGCACACATGTACACTCACGTGCGTGTTTGTTCAGCGGCGGCGGAGGAGGCTCCCACGTGGACGGGATGGAAGTCCCATCCCGTCCATGTGGCAATAAGATATATTGGTGTCCAGTGGCCATGCAGTGTGGGAGGGGGGTGTCAGGGCATATCCACAAAAGAGCTTGAACCGGACGTCACAGCTATTTTTTCCCCCCTCCCCCCCTCCCCCCACTCAACGAACACAGGGGTTCACGGTTCCGTCACGGTTCTACGACCCTGTACCGGCACCGCGGTTCGGGTCCGTGCAACGAAACCGGAACCGCTGTTCGAGTACTAGAACTAGGACCGCGATTCTGGCTTGCGGTTCTGCTCTTTTGGCGTGCACCCTTACTGCACTGCCCTGGAGTCGTTCCTGGGTGACGCCACTGGCGACACCAGTGCTGATCTCCAGTGAGCTTGGGACACGCAGACAAGACCATATCGCGCCTCGGGCCAGGCAGTTGTTAGCCGCCTCATGAAGGAGTTTAGCTCCCTTCACATGAGGGAGTCCAAGTCCTTCACCACCTACTGGCACCGCGCGTAGGATATCTTGTGCCGGCTCAAGACAACCGCGCCTTCCCCGCTTGATGTGTTCCTCACCATCAAGAATGGTGCCACCCCTGAGTTTGCGGATATTTTCGTCCCCTACCGCCTCCCCATCCTCGAGGCACTGGCGACCCAGGGCATTTTGATGACCTGGACGTATGACCTCTGCCTCAGCGTCGAGGAGGCCCACAAGGACACACAGCTTCAACGCGGTAGCTCCTCCGCGACCATAGCTGCCACCTCTGGTGGCTCCTCCACTCCTTCCCCCGGCACTCCCTCCTCAGGCAGCGCCAAGGGCAAGGGCAAGAAAGACAGGAAGGGCAAGGGCAGAGGACAGAAGTCTTCTTCCGGTGGCGCTACCTTGACATACCACAACTGCGGCCAGACGGGGTACGGGTAGTACATGTGCCCCATCGCCCCTGACAAGGACCGTGTTTTCCTAGCCATGAGCCGTGAGCATGAGCGACGCCTTGGCACCCCCGCTGCTGCTGACACTGTTGCCACCACCAACTCCATGACGCTCCTTTCCTCCCCCGCAGCCGGCTCTTCAGCCTCGACCACAACTTCCACCATCTCTTCCCCATCAGAAGTAGTAGTAGTAGTAGTAGTAGTAGTAGTAGTAGTAGTAGTAGTAGTAGTAGTAGTAGCAACAGCAGCAGCAGCAGCAGCAGCAGCAGCAGCAGCAGCAGCAGCAGTAGTAGTAGTAGCAGTAGTAGTAGTAGTAGTAGTAGTAGTAGTAGTAGTAGTAGTAGTAGTAGTAGTAGTAGTAGTAGTAGTAGTAGTAGTAGTAGTAGTAGTAGT
>SZWC01006544.1:89014-115832 GCA_023375785.1 Penium margaritaceum
CGGGCAGCAGTGGGGCGAAGCAATAAAATCTGAACTTGCGTCCCTTGCTGAGAACGGCACTTGGGAGTTGGTGGATCGGCCTGAGGGGGCGAAGGTGATCAGCTCCAAGTGGGTATTCAAGGTGAAGCTCACCAAGGACAGCAAGGTGGAGAAGTATAAGGCGCGGCTAGTGGCGAAGGGGTACACGCAGCGGAAAGGCGAACACTACGATGAGACGTTCGCATCCGTCGCCAAGTTCACAAGCATTCGGACGATCCTCGCGGTGGCAGCCGCAAAGGACATGGAGATCCACCAGAATGATGTCAAGACGGCATTCCTGAACGGCATCATCGACAAGGAGATCTACCTTGAGGTGCCGGAGGAGGTGGATGCGCCGGCGGGCAAGGTGTGCAAGCTGCGGAAGGCCTTGTACAGGCTAAAACAGGCGCCCAGGTGTTGGTACCAACAGATGGACGGCTACATGGCGGAGCTCGGCTTCAAGCGCTGTGAGTCAGACCACAGCGTGTACGTGCGGCGCAACAAGGGACTCCATCAGATTGTCGCACTGTACGTGGACGACCTGATCCTGTGTTCATCAGATCTGGCGGATTTGCAGCAGCTCAAGGAGCAGCTGAGCAGCAGATTTAAGATGATAGATATGGGGGAGCTGGAGTATTACCGCGGGGTGAGCATCACGCGAAACCGGAGGGCGTGCACGCTTGAGCTGGGGCAGGCCAAGTACGTGGCCGAGGACTTGAAGCGGTACGGCATGGAGGACTGCAAACCAGTGGGCAGTCCGTTCTCCACAAGCTGTGAGCTGAGTGCGGCAATGGCGCCGCAAACCAAAGAGGAGAAGGAGGACATGACGGAGGTGTCCTACAAATCTGTGGTGGGCAGCCTAATGTATGCCATGGTGGCGACTCGGCCGGACTTGGCCTACGCAGTGGGTTAGGTGAGCAGGAATGTGGCCAACCCTGGGCCACTACACTGGCAGGCGGTGAAGCGCATCCTCCGGCACTTGCAGGCAACGCGGCATGCGCGCCTGAAGTACGACGGAAAGGGGAGGTCAGACCCCTTGCGGCTGGTCTGCTATACTGACGCAGACTACGCGGTGATGTGGACAAGAGGAAGTCCACTTCTAGCTATGTGTTCTTCCTCGCAGGTGCAGCGGTCTCGTGGTGCAGCAGGAAGCAGGACTGCGTTGCTACCTCCACAGTGGAGGCGGAGTACGTCGCTCTGGCCGAGGCGGTCAAGGAAGTGGTGTGGCTTCGCAGATTGCTGGGGGAGCTGGGCGTCCCACAGCAGGAGCCTACGGTGGTTCAAGAGGACAAGACTGGCTCCATCTCGCTGACCAACAACCCGACGCAGCACAGGAGGACGAAGCACATTGACATGCACTACCACTATGCGCACGACATGGTG
The DNA here is from genome assembly GCA_023375785.1 of Penium margaritaceum. NCBI lineage: Eukaryota > Viridiplantae > Streptophyta > Zygnematophyceae > Desmidiales > Peniaceae > Penium > Penium margaritaceum. Next base: position 90,416 of record SZWC01006544.1, read on the forward strand.
GAGAAGGGACAAGTTGTGCTACAGCATTGCAGCACAAAGCACATGCTTGCAGATTGCTTAACCAAGGCGCAGCCCCAGGATCGGCATGTCATCAGCCTTGCAGGGCTTGGGTTGACAAGCTGTGAAGGGCTTGAAGGCGCAGGAGCGGACGAGTAAAGAGTGAGTATGAGGCATCCGGCATAGAAGGTGCACGGGGGAGATTGTTAAAAAGTGCCCCTGCCATGGTTTCCGTTTGCCGTTTTCCTGGTCCGACCACTAGAGAGTGGTTGGATGTCAAATCTGATTGCAGATTTGGACTCCTTGGATTTGGCCATACGATTTCGAGCTCATTTGCTCGATTTGGTTGAGAATTCAGAGAGTTAGCCCTACCCAAAGTTCGGGTGGTGAGGCGGGTGGAATCTGGTACCCGTCCGGGGTGACGGGATACTCCACCGCCGGTGGTCCGTGTTCAGCTCCAACTGGCTCCATAGACCCCAAGGCCCTAGAAGAAGCAACCAGGGAGGTCTCCTGGACCAGGTCGAGCCGCCCTTTGACTTGTCAATCAAAGAAAGGCACTTCGAGCCGTCATCGGCTCGTGTCGAAGATGACTCACGTCGGCGGCAGCCAAAGACGGCTCCACCAAGGGTTTCTTGGATGGGCGTAGCAGGGGCTATACTGCTCCGTTTTGGGCATGCTTGGATGCGTTGGAAAGCTCAGGTCACATGCTATAAGAATTTGATGTAATCTCACCAAAATAACTAACCATTAATTATTCGCAGCCTTTCTCAGTTTTCTGCAATCTGTATTCTGCCAGAATTCTGCACTTGGTGTTGTGGCGACCCAAAGCACACACCTTTCTTGGAAGTCTCTCTACACTAAGAAGCTGTGGACACTTAGGCATTTCAGGGCACGCCAGGACAGCATTCCTGACATCATGTTCGGCTGCGTGCGTCAGATTCATGTGCCCAGTCACTCTCTGTACATCCGTCTACCACAATGGAGGGTTGTGCACGAAAATGCAGTCCAACATGAGGGGTGGACAGGACATAGCGTACTACCCGCAGCGCAGCCTCAAGATGGTGCTCACGGGGGTACTCGGAGAACTGAGAAAAGAAGTTTACAGCCAATACAACATCAGCACGCGTGGTGGTGGCAAGGTACATCAGAGAACCAATGACCCGGAGGTAGTTGGTCACATCGACCATCTCCCCCAGCTTATACACCTCGAGAGACTTCAGTATGGACTGGCCAGAGGGTGTCACAGGCCTAGATGTTGTGGGGATTGCAGTGAGATGTGCAGGGTATGACGTGCACAATCACGCTCCAACTCCATGCTCAAGAAAACATGTGTCGGACCAAGGTCCTTCATCTTGTGTGCCGCTTGGAGCAGGGACTTTGCAGCTGCGACAGATGTGGCATCAGGGGAGGTAATGAGAAGATCGTCTACATAGACGAGGATGATGATGAGTGGCTTGGTGGGAGCACTGAGGAATGAATCAGGATCCACAGCACTTCTTCAGAAGCCTCCCTTTTCAGGGTAGCTATGATTTCCGGATCCAGCAGCGTGGGTACTGCTTCAGGCCATAGAGGACCTTACGCAGGCGCCACACTTGGCTTGTTCCATTAGAGAAGTCAGGCGACTGCACCATATAGATCTCCTCGTCCAACTTTCCATGGAGGAATGCATTGTTGACATCCATCTACTCAAGCTCCCAATCATGTTGAGAAACCAGATTGAGAAGGGCCCTGGCTGTGGTGTAGCGGCCGACTGGGGCAAAGATCTCGTCAAAGTCAACACCAGGGATTTGAGAGAATCCTGTTGCAGTGAGACGAGACTTGTACCATTCAACGGTGCTATCAGGGTTCAGCTTGTGTCGGTATACCCACTTGGCTGTAACTGCCTTGCGACCCGATGGGAGGTCCACGAGCTTGTAAACACCGTGCTCAGGTAGTACGTCGAGCTCAGCTCTCATGGCTTTCTCCCACGAGGGGGAATCAACGATCGTACAAGCTGCATGTACAGTCGCCGGTTCATGGGGAAGAGGGGAAAGACCAGTAGCGACAAAGCACGAGGCAACATACCCAGCTACTGACAAGGAGAGAGCTGAGTGGAACTCTTGTTCAATGAGAGAGTAGCCAAGTGTTATGCTGGGGTTCACTACAAGGGCAGCCGCAGACAACGTAGAGGTTGAAAGGCCAAGAGCACGAAGACCAGGGTCACCAGAGACAACAAGATGTGTATGAGATGGAAGTGCCCTGAGACGGCCACCACGCGTGTAGGGTGAGAATGGCGGGACAGAAGAGACACGCGTTGTAGAAGAGGGAGCAGCAGGGCGTGGGTGTGCCAAGAATGAAGGAGAAGGAGAGTCAGCAATGACAGAGGGCTCAGAGAGGGTGGGAGTCGGCACGGACACGGCACCAGGTTCAAAGGCAGAGGACGAGGCAGAGGGTGAGCGAGCCGAGGACTAAAGAGATTCAGAGTCAGAGGAGGCAGGGGACGACACTGATGGAGGGGAGTCCATAGGTGTAGTGGGGGCAGAGGAAGGAGGTCTCAAGGAGGGAGAGGAGCCCAAGGGCTCGGAGGAGATAGGGGATGTTGAAGGACGCACGAAGGGGAGAGCGGAAGGCCAAGAGGACAGAGGACCACCCCCATCCCGAGAGGGCGGAGAGAGGGACCCATCGAAACGAGGAATTTCACGTTCATACAGGTGTTCAAAGAAGAGGGCGTCCCGAGACTCGATGACGCGACAGCGTGACGGAACCCAGAAGTGCCAGGATTTTGAGAATGGGGAGACCCCAAGGAAGATGCACAAACGACCAAGGGGAGAAATCTTACCATCCCGTTGGTCCACAGGTATCCACACAGAGGCAAGACACCCCTAGACACGAGCAAGGCAGAGGTCCGCGCGCCGGCCTGTCCAACGTTCAAAGGACGTGACAGAATGAGGGAGAGGGCCATGAGGAACCCGGTTCCAGACCCAAGTCATGTAGGACATGGCTTCAAAGGCAAACAAAGGGGACTGCCCAGAGGCAGAGAGAAGGGAGCGCACACCATCACCAATGATGAGGATCCAACGTTCAGACACTCCGTTCTACTGTGGGATGAGGACTCAATCCGAAAACCACGGGACTCAAGGAAGCAAGAGGTGGGACCAAAGAACTCGCTGCCCCAATTGCTGCGAAAGATTCGCAGTGGTCGGAGACAGGCACGTTTGGCCTGAGGGAGCCAGGACTTGAGAACCTCAATGACATCACTTTTTTTGCGAAGGGTGAAGACCCAACAATAGCGAGAGAGGTCATCATTCAAGCACAGGATATAGCAACCGAGGCCACCAAGAAAGTCTTGGGGCAAGGGACCCATGACATCAGCATGGACAAGGTCAAGAGGATGGGAGGTAGTACACTCAGCGGTGGAAAATGGAGAGCGGTGCATTTTGCCACTGGCACAGTCTAGACATGAAGAGGTACAGGGAGGCGCAAATGTGGCAGGGTCAAAACTGTAGGCAGGCCGAAGGCGGAGAAGGCGTTGGATGGTGGAACTGTGGATGTGACAGAGGTGGCGATGCAGGATATCAGCTTGGGCAGGAGATTGTGACGGTGCAACGTGAACAAGAGCAGTTGCAGCGGAAGGAGATGGCAATGTGAGAGGAACACGAAACAGACCATCATAACGCACACCACGGAGAACAACACGACCAGATGAGCAGAGAGATATGGAGGCCAGGCCATGGTTGGAGGAGAAATCCATGCCCAGGTCGTCACGGGTGGTCACAAAGAGAAGACTGACTTCAAGGTCGGGCACATAAAGCACATCGGGTAAGTAGACAGTGCTCCCAGAGCCGACAAATCGGACGACACCTGTCGGAATATTGAAGCCAACACTGGTCTTCTCCCTCGGATAAGCCGAGTTCTCAATAAAAGGTTCATGTTCGGGACCAAGCGAACAAAGAACCACCTCGCCAACGGACTGTCGGTCACGGTCAGTGACCCAAAGAACGAGGCGCTTCTAATAAACGCGACCGTTTTGCTATCGCGTCCGGCTAGCGAAGAAGAAGCCGTTATGATATCTTTGTCCTGTTCTGTGATATATTACCGAGGATGTTCATTCCCTCGAGTTAACCAGAACAGTTCTGCCCATNGGGGCTGTCGGAATATTGAAGCCAACACTGGTCTTCTCCCTCGGATAAGCCGAGTTCTCAATAAAAGGTTCATGTTCGGGACCAAGCGAACAAAGAACCACCTCGCCAACGGACTGTCGGTCACGGTCAGTGACCCAAAGAACGAGGCGCTTCTAATAAACGCGACCGTTTTGCTATCGCGTCCGGCTAGCGAAGAAGAAGCCGTTATGATATCTTTGTCCTGTTCTGTGATATATTACCGAGGATGTTCATTCCCTCGAGTTAACCAGAACAGTTCTGCCCATCCTGTTCCCCCCTTGGTTCCGCGGCTTCGCCGCCGTGTCTTCGCTCTGCCCGTCCTTCACTTCTCTGCCTTCGCCAACTCTCAACGCTTCGCTCCGTCACTCTCGCTCCTTCGCTCAGCTCTCACGCTCCGCCAGCCATCACTCTACCTTGCAGCATTCTCTCTCATATCGACCTGTCTATTTCTACTACCTCGCTTCTCAGCCTCTATCAAGCTCCCACGACTAACTCCTCGGACCGCTCTTGTCTACGTCACTTTGCTGACGTACGCTTGCATGCTCCGATGCTTCTGCTTGCTTCTGCCGTCGCTGCTCTCGTCGCTGCATTCTTCTGACATGGTATCAGAGCTTCAGGCAACATCACCTTGAGTCCCGTGACCGCGTCATCGCTTTGCCGTCATCTCTACATCATCGCCTCAACTCACATTCTCCTGTCGTTGCTACCGCCTTCTCGCGCCTCACCGCTTCGTCCGCAGCTGACATCAGGAGTTCTGCCTGACGAGTTCTCCACGCTGAGGAAACGCCCTATCATCCTGAGAAGGCCCTGCGCCCATTTCCGCGCTCGTGGCTAACTGCTGGTGACGAGTCGCCGACATCAGCCGCAAGCAACTCTCGAGCCGCCGCCTGCCGTCAACTACCAAGAAGCTTCCTGCCGCCTCCAATCCGCCGTCATTGCATCGCATCTGTCTCCACTGACATCTCCTCCCTCTTTTTCTTTTCATCCTACCTCAACTGCTTCTTCTGCTCCTTTGTCGCCGCCAACTTCATCTTGCCCGCATCCGTTGTCTCAAGCCGCCTTCTCGCATCAACTCCTCGCCTCGTCAAGCAGCTGCAGCCAAAACTGCCGTTGTCAGGATATCGGACACCACCAGTCTTCCTGCTCCCATTTCCGAGCCAACTGGGGAACAAGCCGTCACTCCCTTGGCATCAGCAGTCTAATCCCTGCCCGCTGTCTGACTTCCTCTATAGCAACCAACTCCTTCCAGCTGTCAGGATATCGGACACCACCAGTCTTCCTGCTCCCACTTCCGAGCCAACTGGGGAACAAGCCGTCACTCTCCTGAACGCTGAAGAAGATCAGTTGGGTCGCTCTGTCTCTCTACCGCATCGCCTCCACCTGCCGCACCGCGCCTCGTCTCTGCTCTCCCCGCTCGCGTCGCCCTCTGCCTCCCATCTTCTTCATCATCATCAGCCCTCGTTCTTCGTCTTAAGTCGTCTCCATCATTCCTCCTCCTCCTCACTCTGGCCCCCTCAGCTTCATCAGCCGCCAGTTCCTGAGCCTTCTCCATCCCTCCACCATTAGCATCGTCCGCGCCGCCTTCGCATTCATCCTCTCGTCATCATCAGCATCCTCCGCGCCGCCATCCATCATCAGCATCAGCATCAGCAGCATCGCTTTATCGCGCACGTGGTTCCGCCCCTGCGCCCACTCATCAAATCAATCACTTCCTCCGCTTCTGCAATCGCTTCCATCTCGGCACAAGGATCCGCCCGGCCGCATCGCCTTCTTCCGCGACGGCCTGCGCCCACGCCAAAACTTCCCTCAGCGCACGTGGTTCCGCCCCTGCGCCCACTCATCAATCAATCGTTTCTTCAGCCTCCATCATCAGCCCGGCACAAGGATCCGCCCGGTCGCATCGCCCGTTCCGCGACGACCTGCGCCCACGCCATAACTTCGCAGCGCACGTGGTATCGCCCCTGCGCCCACTCATCCATCAATCACTTTCTCAGCTTCCACTTTCAGCTTGGCACCAGGATCCGCCCGGTCACATCGCCTTTCCGCGACGACCTGCGCCCACGCCATAACTTCGCAGCGCACGTGGTTTTGCCCCTGCGCCCACTCATCCATCAATCGCTTCCTCTACTTCCGCAAATCGTCTTCAGCTCGGCACAAGGATCCGCTCGGTCGCATCGCTCCAGTCGCGACGACCCACACCCACGCCGAAACGTCCATCAGCGTACGCGGCTCGCCCTGCGCCCACTCAATCATCAATCTTTCTTCCATCATCATTCGTCTTCATTAGTCACTCGGCACAAGAATCCGCTCGGTCACATTGCCTTCTCTGCAAACGACCTGCGCTCACAGCGCAACCTTTCAACACACACAGTTCGCACCTGCGCCCACTCCATCATCCAGCATTCCTCCCCACTATCCGCTTCTGCTCGCAAAAGAGAAGCAGTCTCAGGAAGTCACACCACAAGAACCGGATACCACCTAGCTAACCGGTGGAACAAGCCGATGTATCTGTGAGACTGACTACCTTGCGGACAGGCATCTCCTTGCACTCTCCTGGAACTCATAGAGACTTCTGTGGCAGAGCACTCTTTGAGGAAGGCGTCGTGGCAGCGCCGTCCACCTTCCACACTCATCTTCCACACCTCCATCTCCAAGGGACCATACCGAGGAGAATGAGCTCTCGGCGGTATCCTCTTGGAACACCATCCACATCAAGGTCAACTCAACAACTGACCTTGATAGAACAACAATTCCTCACGGCACTCCCTGCACTGGAACAAGTCATGAGCAATAATACAGTCAATGCTCTTCTCCGGGTCCAGCCCTCAGTGAAGTCCATCCACTTCATTGACTGCTTAACACCCAACAGCGCACTGATTGACATTGTCACTCATCTTCCAGAGTGCCTACAGGACTGCCCCCAACTGCACAGGAAAAGAGATGGTTCAACAAATTACCATCAATGGAGAGTTGAACATCTTCTCAATCTGGAACGAATCCAATTTTCCAAGTTCAACCTCCGACAGGTACTGCGTGGTCTCCTGGACTCAACATCCCTTCTCGGTACGGACTGGGCGGAAGCACTTCTAAAAGAGGCGCTCATCCTCACCACACACCACTCTCTTCACCCACTCATCCGACAACCCCGTGAAGGATTCTCCGAGATCTGGCTAGCCCTGTATCTGACCTGCGCATCACCTTCTCTCCAGTGTTGACTTCAAAGGGGGCTGTCGGAATATTGAAGCCAACACTGGTCTTCTCCCTCGGATAAGCCGAGTTCTCAATAAAAGGTTCATGTTCGGGACCAAGCGAACAAAGAACCACCTCGCCAACGGACTGTCGGTCACGGTCAGTGACCCAAAGAACGAGGCGCTTCTAATAAACGCGACCGTGTCGCTATCGCGTCCGGCTAGCGAAGAAGAAGCCGTTACNCCCATGAAGGACTCTCCGAGATCTGGCTAGCCCTGTATCTGACCTGCGCATCACCTTCTCTCCAGTGTTGACTTCAAAGGGGGCTGTCGGAATATTGAAGCCAACACTGGTCTTCTCCCTCGGATAAGCCGAGTTCTCAATAAAAGGTTCATGTTCGGGACCAAGCGAACAAAGAACCACCTCGCCAACGGACTGTCGGTCACGGTCAGTGACCCAAAGAACGAGGCGCTTCTAATAAACGCGACCGTGTCGCTATCGCGTCCGGCTAGCGAAGAAGAAGCCGTTATGATATCTTTGTCCTGTTCTGTGATATATTACCGAGGATGTTCATTCCCTCGAGTTAACCAGAACAGTTCTGCCCATCCTGTTCCCCCCTTGGTTCCGCGGCTTCGCCGCCGTGTCTTCGCTCTGCCCGTCCTTCACTTCTCTGCCTTCGCCAACTCTCAACACTTCGCTCCGTCACTCTCGCTCCTTCGCTCAGCTCTCACGCTCCGCCAGCCATCACTCTACCTTGCAGCATTCTCTCTCATATCGACCTGTCTATTTCTGCTGCCTCGCTTCTCAGCCTCTATCAAGCTCCCACGACTAACTCCTCGGACCGCTCTTGTCTACGTCACTTTGCTGACGTACGCTTGCATGCTCCGATGCTTCTGCTTGCTTCTGCCGTCGCTGCTCTCGTCCCTGCATTCTTCTGACAACACCAACACCTTGAATAGGGAGAAGTTGGCCGGAGCCAGTGCGCACAGAATGGATGGACCCAACGGGCTTGAGGGACACAAATGATGACCGACATGAGGTCATGTGATGCGTGGCCCCTAAGTCAATGATCCAAATACCAAGGGATGCACGAGTAGATGGCAGGACCAGATAGACAACAACGGTGCCATGGGAGGAGTGGAGAGAAGATCCACCAAGACGAGTAGGAAATGTACGAGACTGCGACTCCTCAATCCATTCACGATCAATAGGCAAGACCCCTTGTGCACCACCAGACGCAACACCACGAAGGATGGACACACAGACAGACACACAAGACTGGCCACTCATACTCTCACCTCCCTGAGAGTGAAGGTGAAGCAGTTCTGCTAGCCAATGCTCAATGGTGCGTTCTTTGCCTCGGCGGTCAGAGGAGCGGTCCGAGGAGCGGTCGGATTAGCGCTCGGAGAAGTGACTGTCGTCTCGGGCCCAGAGAGGCACGGAGTAGTGAGACGACGGGGGACCATAGTACTGAGGCCTAGGCGGTGGCGGTATCCAATTCCAAGGACCGGTTGGGGACGATGACGGCTGAAGAGGGGCAACAGTGGAAGAGAGCGCCGTAGTTGAGGAGGAGGATGAGGAAGACGTAACAATCTTTGATACACCGGCGAGGGAGACAGACACACGTGTGTGAGTCCAGTGTACGTGCATGTAGGATGCGACATGAGCATCGTCACAAGGCACCGGTCATTTTGGCGCATCCAATGGTACCACAGTTCCAGCAGGTGACGTCGGCGGTGGCGGGAGAGGAGTTCTTGCCACCACGGCCACCCCCACGCCCTTTGCCTCCATGGCCCACCCCACGACCGGAGCCACCACTTCCCCCACGAGAAGCGGCCTGAGTGGGATGAGCCGATACATGAGAAGAGGAGGATGAAGAGGAAGTGGCAGTTGTAGGAAGGGAGGATGAGAAAGTAGTGATAGAAACGAGAGCGGCACGGTGCATGCGCTTGTTCTGCAGGGCGTTCCACCAATCGGTGAGACGCGAGGCAGAAAAGTCATAGAGCAGACTGATCCCAGGAGGAGAGTCCGGAGGGACCGGGGCAGCAACGAGTCGCTCAAGCTGTGCCTGAGAGACGTGAAGATAGAGGTTAGACAGCTCAGGGATGAGACCAGCAACAATGGAGAGGCATGCTGAAAGAGGACCATGCGTTGTCCTGCCTAGGTTGCGCAATAGGCATAGGCTGCGTGACCAGTACTCATCTGCAGTCTCATCCGATTGCATGTGCAGAGTGTTGAATTGCACAGTGAGTGCACTCTGGGCAGCATGACCCGTCACAGTTTCGCGGCGGCGAATAAGAGCAAAGGCACCAACGGGATCAGCATGTGTGCCACGCGTAGGGTCGGCATTGCACATACCAATGTCATCGAGGAGGCTCTCAGGGCCTGCATTGATGAGGGCCCACACAACATGAGAGGCATCATAAAGCTGAGGTACGAACAGTGGCTTGGGAGGGGAGTAGTACTCCCAAAGCAATTCACCTTGGATCCACGCGCTGAAGCACATCTCCCAAGAGGTGAAGGTGAGTTTGGGGGTGAACGGTGGTGGTAGCATCTCGAAGTCCCACTACCTAGCTGGGAGAAGAACGTGGGCGAGGCCTGCTGCGGAGAGCGGGAGAGGAGGAATTGGCGCCACTGCCATTGGGAGGAATGGAAAAGTCAGCTGATGTCATCTCTTTAGTGGGAAGGACAGTAGCAAGGCCTGGGATGGTGCGGAGACGATCGATGACTAATGTAACTACGATAGCAGCTAGCTCCTACTGAGCCTCGCGACCCTGGTGGAGCTCATCTTCAACCTTACGACGTTCTGCCTGTGCCTCACTAAGCGCTACTTGCAGTGCCTCTATCGTCTCTTCTGGTCTTGGCATGATGAGAAAAGGTAAATGGAAACGTAGGAAGAAGGTGAAAGGGAGGGATGAGAGGAAGTGCAGTGCAACACAATGAAGTGCGGTGTAGAGCTCACCGAGCTAGTGGCGAGGCAGTAGTGTGAAGAGAGGGGGCACCACGACGGCGGCGGAGGAGAAGAGAACGACCACCCATCCTACGACTGCCACTGTGAGACAATGCAATCCTGCAATGGTGGCCGCGAAAACTACGGCAGACGCGGATGTGACAAGGACGCCAGTGGCGACGTGCGGTGTGATCGGTGTGATCTTTCGGTGAGCGCCGGTGGGATTCAGTTCTGCTACTGTGGTGGACGCATGGATGGAGCCGATAGCACTAGATGTTGCGTTTGTAGCAGAGGAGGCTACTATGGCCATAGAGGCTGTCACTGCTGTCACTTATGCGGCGATGTTCGCAGCGGCGGCAGCAAGTAGCGTGAGAGAAGCTGTAGCGTGTGCGTAGGCCTCAGATGCACGTCCAACCACTGTCTGTGTCTGGGCATGGCAGGCTCTGGCTATGGCTGCAAACGTGGCGGCAGCATCAGCAACTACGTCAAGAATGGCTCCGGCCAAGCTGATGGAGTCGGTTTGGACAGGAAGTACGGGAATCACACCGGGCACTTCAGGTGCCGTTGACGGCTTAGCTGATCCAGCTGCTGTAGGGGCTGGGGTTGGAGGAGAAGCAACTGCAAAGGGGGGGTTGGATGACTGAGAGCCCCGAGGAGGGTGCATCCTTCGAGACAGAGACACTGATGGTGGCAGGTCATCTTGCGTGTAGACTTGTCGGTTTATCTCCTCCTCACGCTCCTTACGCTCATGCTCAACTACTGCATCTATGTCCGCTTGCCAATATGTGTTGTCCAACATGTGGAACCACAATGGAGTGTCGTCGTCAGTGGGTTGGGGTTCATCATAGACGCGAGGGTCATCCCACCCATTGTTGGTGTGCCGAGCTGCTGTGCGAGGGGAGTCAAGTTTCTCGTCAGGTGGACCGTCAAGAGGCGGCGAATCCAGGGGTCACAGAGTGGGGGCTGCCAGTGCAGCCGAGAGTGGTATAAGTGCAGTGGGAGTACCATACTGTGCACCAGGATAGATATGATGCACAGAGAAGTGTGGCACGGAGCAGAGAGACTGGGTTTGGAACTATGGTGGTGCGATAGTGCTGCCTGCTGCACGAGAGAAGCAAGAGGAGCGATGTGCACAGTGGAGAGCGCTTTGAGGGTGTGGCCCGCACAGAGGGGCTGAGTCGAGAGACTACAGTGAGCGGTAGTGCAAGAGCTACGTGAGAGTACAGATGAGTTATGCTCCTTCAACGTAGAGTCGTGCATCAAGACTGTTATGACGGCACTTGCTGCTGCTGGAGAGGGAAGCACCGCACGCCGCTCGGCAAATGGTGGCGGCAGTTATCCGTGCAACAAGCATGGGTAGTGCGGGATGCAAGCAGATGGGGGGATCGCTATGAGTTATGCCGGGAAGCTCCGTGGACAGAGCAAACCGCGATGCCGCTGCGAACGTGGCAAGGAACGGTGGGTGACAAGACTACCCAGGTTCTCGCTGGTGAGACTGCCACAAATAACAGTGATGGGCTGCGGCGAGAACACCGCGAGCTCGTTGGGGACGTGGGTTCCGCAACGATGGTTCCACAGATCCAAAATTGAGGAGCTGCATGGGCAAACCCTTAGGACTTTGATACCAGAAGTTGCTAGGCAGCTTCCTTGATGAGTAGTGTGGAACGGGTCGGGCGAGCACAATGGAGCACATGACACGCCATAGATGTGGTCAACGCTTTTGCCTCATAAACCAACTCATACCAAGACAAGGTGAGAAAGGAGGAGCGATCGAGATAAGCACTGGTGAGCACGCACCCACACCGAGCATCACGATCGGGTGGGCAAGTGCCGCCACCCGCGAGTCGAGCCCAACCACTCGGATTAGACCGAAGGCGGCTACTCACCAGTACACGGCAAAAACCGGCACGGTGGCCCCCTAAGGATCAGTACCCGAGAAATATGCAACTCCCCGAAAACACTTCAAGGCAAGGAAGCATGATGCAGGGCACGGCAGTGAGAGTGTACGAGCCGTAGCATCTACCACATCACAAAATCATAGGAAGTCATGCAATGGTCATGTATGTGCTAGAGAGCACTCCAAGGTCCAGCAATATCTTCATGACGCCACAGGCTCCAGACAAGATGGACCCGCATGACGGCTGGCCATTGTCATTTAATCTGTGCATGTGTGTGCAGAGTGTGGGAGGCAAAAGGAGTTGTGAGTGGCCAACGAACTTCTACTGGTGGAGGGCACCTACCAATGGGATAAATTTTACTGACTAAGATTGAGGCAAATTGTGGTGGACAAGGTATTCCCAATGATAAATACTATCCATGTCTCTGCGGTCCACTGAAAATTTTGAACTCAGGAGGGACAAACCACAAGCCATGCTGGCGGATGGCGTACAAATGATAATTCGTGTTTCACCCATGGGGGATTTATAGTACTACAAAATGATTACGAAGGATACCCCGGTTGTCGTTCTCCATTTCCCCTTGTCGGGGGCTTTTTTTTACTCAAATAGAAAAAATGATATCAAGTCTGATGGAAGGATCTCGTACCTAGTCAACCAAGCATGGTTTTTTTTTTAAGATTTTCAATTATCTTTGATCAACCTTTCCATCAGCAAGTAGGACAGGCAATCACGCGGCTAGCAATCGTTCGCATAGACGCGTTTACAATCGGGCATAAAATAGACATCTGAATGCCTCCTCAACATCGCTTAGACATGCGTTGTCGAAAGAGGCACCTGCCTTCGTCGCGATTGTCGCTCGTGAGTCAGCGTAGGTACGTGGCGCTTCCACGACAACTCAGATATAGGTGCCCTTAATTGTTTTTGGTGTAAAATTTTTCTGTCATTTTGAAAGGGGTAATTGTATTTTTGTGCGAGTATGACACAATGACACGTACTTGTCGTCGGTGTTTCGCAGCAGGGTTGTGTTTGGCTGAACACGAATAACACCATAGTTTGTGTATGACTACGCTGTTGTAAAGTTTTCACCTTGTGGTATACCGTTTCAAAGACACTGGACTCGGATAATCCGTCTCTTGTTTGCTGTTCTCTAAATGGGCGATGCCAAAATCATAGTGGTGTGGGCATGCCGTTCTAAATGAGTTGATACTGTCACCCCAACATCAAGTTTAGATGTGGTGGGCACCTCGCCAGTCTGTCCTAGGCAATGTTTTCTGTGAATATGGCCATGTGCGACTTAACCCCTTCAATCTCTGACGCAGGGACCGCGAGATATGCATCTAGCTTAGGCTGAAATTCGCTGACCATACGCTAGAAGTGCGTCGTTGTCCGTTTCTGGGCCCACAAGTTCTTGTTTTTGTTGCCTTCAAGGGCAAAACGACTTTTGAAAGGTCTCGTTTGGTGCTTTCTCCTCCCTATTTATCAGAGTTCTAGTCGGAAGTGTAGAACTCAGCAAACTGGCCCATCCGCATCCCTCTCAATCGCGATAGAAGCCGAGTTCGACTACGCCGTTCGGATGACCGCTCATCGTTGATGGAGAGATGAGCACAGTAAAGATGTTCTGCCTCGGCGGGTCGCTGAGAAATGCGTTCGTTTCTGATTTTTTCCATAGACGGAGTCTGAAATGACACGGTTGGGACAACCAAAGCGTGAGGATTTGTACGCCTACCCTGGGTCGGAATTTCTTTGCACTCTTTTGCAGACCCTTTGCGATCCCTCTACTCCCTCATAAAAACATCGCATGTTCCAGGTCGATGTGCTGGTCCTGGTTCAATTTCCTGTATTCTCGCTTTTTATTTTTCTTACAGAAATCTCGTGAATTCAATGGGCATTCAGGTCCTTTAGAATATTTGATTGCGCTGAGCTGTCACATAAATAAAGCACAATCCATACAGTTACCTGGGCAGAGGAAATCTCAACGGTCTACTTTCGATGATCGTAAAGAGTGGGGCCCGCTGGCGCATGAAGGCGATATCGGATCGCCCAACACCCACTCAATCCGCAGTTGCCTATCGCGATCTTCGCCTTCGGCGCTCGATTGGACGTAAGACCGTGTAGTGGATGCCGTGCGTACACGTCGTTGGCGATCGCGTTTCTAGACCTTCTGTGAAGTCCCTCCACCGTGCGCATTCGTCGTGCTTGGGATTCAATGATTGACAATGGACCAAAAAATCTTCGAGTCTTCACACGGATCATGTGTTTGTATGCACCTAAAGAAGCCCTCTTAGTACTTAGTTCAAAGCAGTTATGACGACATTCGAAAATACTTGTGCAGTTTTTTATTTGTGTTTAAAAGATCGCACCATAAGCTCAGATTCGACTCTCAGAGGGCGAGGCTGGGAAGTACATAACAGAGCGACTTCGCAAGGGCGAAACAAATATTGGCCGCGGCCGGATGGGCATGACATTCGTTCATATCCGCCCTCATCCACATGATATCACCTTCCGATTTTCGTCTCTTTTCTCATCGGAACTGCGTCGGCAAATCGCGTTTCTTGTCGATAGGAGTAACCTCCACCACGACAAACCTTGAAAAGTCTTAATATTGCGTACCCAATTGCCTTGCTTTTATGACATTTAAACGAAACTGAACACGAATTGAGGACGAGGGTGAATGAAAAGTACTTTCATGCCCATCTAGCCGCGGCCAGTACTGACAACCGTCCTTGCTTACAGAGTGTGGACAAACGCGTAAAGAAACAGATTCATTTACCCAGAGGGATGAATTTCTGCCGGATGCTGACTTCGACCCCCCTCCTGACGCGGACTACCTCTTGTCGGGATTCGTACCTGGATCCTGCCGTACCGTTTCCTGGTTCATCGAAGAGGCCTATTCTGGAAGCGCTCTCCCATCGGATGTCCACGTGATGGGGGGTGAATGTTCGGCCGACGCACAATAAAACAAGCATCGATTCGTCCGGCATCGGACGAATAGATGCCAACATGAGTTCGCGAACCAGAAATTCACCATAGAAAATTCGGTCCAATCAGAAGCGAGAAACTAGTGAGAGTGGCGAGTGCCAGTGTGAGTCGCTGTCGCCACTCTCGTGGGTGCGTCGTTTCTAGGCGTTGTTCTATTAAACATAACGAATGAGGGTGTGTGTTCGAGAAAATACGTTGAACCTGCCGAGAAAACAAAAAGGTCACCAGCGATTAGCATCGCTATCTACGTTGTCGCTATACGAGTACATGCGAGACTGGTTTCCAACGACAGCAGGTCCTCGCATATCTTCGACTTGGAAATAGGCATAAACTAGACATAAAAGTCCGAAGTCGACATTTAGAATTTACTGGCAACCGAAACAGGCGCCTACCATCGTCGCGATCTGGACTCGGCACTTCGCGTTTATGCGGGTCGCAAATCAAGCAGTTCGCGTATAGTTGCCCTTACCAGAGTCCAGGGTTCAGTCTTCTGCGCTATTCCTCCAATGAACATTGTCTTGAGATCAGAAACCTATATGTATCCACGGCAGCCATCGCTCCAATTGAAAGTGCAAAAGAAACAAGAGGTTTGAGGTGAATATCTTTCTGGCAATTGAATAAGCAAGCACTTCAAATGCTACATCAGATTCTGATTTCATGTCGAGTCTAAGGTGACAAATGGGCAATGAGCTTATTCGGTTTCCTGACAAGTAATTTGCATGGAAATTTATGTTCCTTCAAGAATTCAATTGGAGCGTCGACGGCATTCAGTCTTGGTCATTTGCTAAATCAAAGATCAGTTGCATTGGAATCATATTCCCCATGATTGAAGCATAAACTTTGATAACCCGATAAATTATCTTATACATATTTTTTCATCATGGAACACCCAAAGTGCAGTGAGTGTTGCCATTCGAAACTGTAGTGGGCGTTGCTATTCACATGTGGATGCTCTAAACAATTCTCTAAACATTCCATTTTGCTTTCTGTAACTAATATTTCTTAAAGGCATGCACATTTTAATGAAAACGCCCACTGGTCCCTGGTTACTTTGTTACCTCGGGGCAAGGCTAGAAACACCCAATACTACAATCGAAGAAGTAAACAAATAGTTGTAGACAACATTCCACATCCCACATGCAACACCCAAGTGTAGATGGTATTGTGCCTAAGATGTCATGGAATTCCCCATGGACAACATCTTTGTTGTTTTTAGGCTTCAATGCATTTGGGATACACTACCTTCCATCAAGAAGCCTTATGCCATCCGCCATTTAGACAGAAACATTATTTCCTAATGATCTTCAGCCATAAGTTACATTCCATTCGGAAGTATGGCTGCATATGGAAAAATCTAGAAATTTAAACATGGTGGTTTGCATTTGATACAACGTGGACCTAACAAGGATGCATTCAATGGGTTCACAAGAGCCCATGAAAAGTTGCTTAGCCCACATATGAACGATGCATTAGAGTGACGGACTTATTTGAATGGAAGGGATATAAAGAATAAGTGCATGAATTGGAACTATTGCAAAAGATCCTTTTGGGGATTATTTTCAATTTTTACCACATACAAAGAGTGAAAATACCCAATTGAAAACAATGGCACATGAGAAGCATTAGAACTCAGTGTCAATTTTTCATATTTCAATGAAATAATTTGTTGCTAACTTGGACACGTGATTTAATTTGTACACATTTTATAAAATCATGATTTACTTATGAAAAATTGAAATTATCTCCCTAAATTTGGGCGCTCCACAGGGTTCATGCCTTACTTTAAGAACTATGGTGATAAAGTGGATGGAACAGATGTTGATGCTTGGATTGTGAACGATATGAAGGGTCGTACTGGAACCAAAAGGATGTGAAGGCTTGCATCTTGAGTGATGTTAGCATCACCGAAACTATGACATGGGTTTATGAATGTTGAGATCAAATTCTACATGATGTTCTATTGTAAATAGGCATGAATCGATAAGTTTTGTTTGCCTTTTAATTTGAAAAATTTCCATCTCCATGTTGACCTTTTTTAGCAACTAAAACTTCATGTCTTATCATATTGGCATGCATACTATTTGATTATTATTCAATGTTTGGGTTTCTTTCATATTGACCCAAGACGAGGCATTGTAATTGAAATTTAAAGCACATATGACCAAACAATCTTGGAAAATTAGAATTACCATATCGCCCCATCGCTCAAGGGACGCTAGAAAACATACAAAACCCTTCTGAGTCAAACTTCCCATCGCCAAACATAAAAATCATCTACGATAAGAAATATGGTTCACAACATCATGGACTGGATGTGTATAGAAAGTGCAAGTCTAATCACTTCGCATAAGTCAGAAGTAGTGCGTAGAAGGTAAAACAGATGTCCTCTCATTAGTAACGTGATTCCAAAGCAACCATGCTAGATTCGTTATTAGACTTCAAGTTGATGGGCCTTGATCATGATGAGGTTTCCACCGATCTTGATCACCATTTAAACTTGCAGAAATTCCAACACTTAAAGACCTAACAAAAGTTTGAAAAAAACCATTTTTGTGCCTACGAAAGAACTCTTTAAGGTTCATGCTAGCATATTTGGACGAGCACACACCCCATCAACTATTTTAGTTACCCTCAAAACGCACCCTCCAATCAAACTTGTAAAAGAACCTATTGTAAACTCGTCCTTGAAGAACAAGGTTAACCCCAACCCACACTCACCTTCTAAGAACCTATGCGACACATTCATGACTACTTAAGAAATGGCAATCTCCCACATAATCATAACAACAAGCTTCCGAGTAGGAATTCCTACCACAAATCTAAGGTCTTTACCGTTTTTATTGTAAGCCAGATGACATGTGTATGTACAATCTGTTGGAATCTTAGACAATTCATAGGTGGGAATAAGTGAACACCACCAACATCAAGGCCAATCTTGAAATATTCTTCATACACAAGGAACGGATCAAGGTGTAAGGACCTACGATCTTTCAAATACATAAAATACAAAACCTTAGACTTTCTAAATTGCAATTCAAGCCTCAAAGTCATCATCATCTCCATTGTTGTCCAAATGAAACATGTATGTCATGTCAAAAGGCATCTCCACTCTTCATTGCATCTTACGTTCTCGCACAAAAGACAATGACCCCAATAAGCTTCCATCCAATGGCAAAGACGTCACATCCTCTCATTGATAGACACGTGACACTGTTCACATTTGCATGAAGTGGTCTCATTCATAATGGACTACGCCCGTGTAAAATCTCATTTCCAACTAGGAGTATCTCACACCTTCCATGTAGAAGCACCTTGGTGTACTCATGACAATAAATGTGGTGAGTCCATACTTAGTAGTTAATGCTGACCAGAGAAGAATCTCTCTCACACTTACGTGTTATTGAAAACATACTTGCACTTTTAGCATCCATGTTGTCTTCGAGCTTTTTCCTGCCACTTCCCATCCACGTTCTCAACATGAAGATGGCTGCTCGACTATTCCTTCTTCCTTTATGAAGGTGGTAGTCTAAGTGCTTGATACCAAGAGCCAAATTACAATTGTCGTAGAACTCACAATCGTGTTCAAAGTACTACTAATAAAACTTATCTATGGTAAGAAGCTTACATGTTTTCATTTTAGGAAACATGGACTACTAAAGCAAAGTTGAAGACTTTGACTTCCACGGATAACCATTCGGCATTCGGCTATCACCCGATGACAAGTGAGGGTGTCACACATGTCATCAACTTCTTACATAAGAAACAATCTTCTACAATGAACATGGAAGTTGCAAAGGAGAAACGTATTATGCTCGCACACTCGTGGTGGCACCACACGTTATGAACATTTTGTAAGTTCGTAAAAACACGCTATCTCTACGTTTGTATTGTCTTCATCTTGGTTTGCTACACCTCGAAAGCATAAAAATCCCATGTTGATCTATTTCACCCAAAAAAGACAATGATTGAGGCATACCACACAGATTGGCATTCGAACAAAGTGTGAATCAATCTTGCGGTAAGAAGCCATAGACTTAAGGCGATAACTATGTGTGAACGTACATGCCACTCATGAAAAACTTCGAACTTTCATGGAACTTGTCATCTTGGCATATGTTACCGTACAACATCAAGCCGGTTAAGAATGCATGAATGCCATGCACCTTTGGTGCTAATTATATGCCACCTTGTGCAAAGTTGCCTTCAAACAGGTAGTCAAATAAGAGAGTACCTTGTTTGACTCTCAAGTGAAGGCTAATCCCAAAGATGATATTGTCTCTATTATTATTTACTATTATCAGTTATACCATATTCAAGCATGTGCTTCTTGCTGTTGTTGGCACCGCATTTCACATTGAATCATGTGAGAAATGATGAGATTCTTTGATGGTGTAAAATATGTTGAATGCAAAGTTCGTTTTCAAAAATTCATTGAAAAAGGTATGGAGGTATCCAAAACCACACACTACCAATATAGAAAAGAATGGGTAGAGAACAATACATATTTTGAAAACGTATTCCCTATAAATTTGTATTGACAGAAAGCACCACCTACATTAAGATGGCGTTCAAAGTAAGGTTTATGATCCTTAACTACCATGAGAGCTTTTAAATTTGTGTAGTTGATTTCATTAAAATGGTCAAAATTTTGAAGTCCTCCAAAGATTGAGATTAGGTTTTCTAATCAAACATCAACGTCTTGGGACCTTTGGATAAGTCACATTTATAATCGTTTTTGGTGGGGATAATGTTTGCACCATATTTTATAATCTGTGTGAATACTACAACCTCATGTTTATGCAATGATGTTTTTTCATGCGCTTATGAGTTTCCTCAATGAAATATCCACGAATCGTAGATAAAGTGCTAGTAATAAGGGAGACGCTCATGGATATGACCTATAAATTTCTTCATCCTTCTGGCTTCATCATGCTATGGGAACTTTACAGAATCAAAAGATATTGTTATAATATGCATTTGAAATGATGATGATGTGATATTATCTTGAACATCAGAAGTTCAACTGATGAAGTTGTTTTGAATGAAACCAGAATAAGATTAAAATGAAAATTAAAACACGTGTAGTCTTTAAACATTTAATATAATAGAATGTCAATATTTTATCAACAATGGACATTGATATAATATTGAAGTAGTTGGAGTCTTTATGGATCCAAACGGAAATACTAGGTGATCTTAAGACCTAAAATACCTTTATGGATATCTAGCTTTAATATGAAAACAAATCGTTCATGGCTCACTTGTAACTTCATCATAATACATGAAAAAGAAAAGCAGATAAATGTAGAGTTTGATTAAACTTGTAGAATTACGCATTTTGTAGCATTATAAAAAATGAAGAAAGTACCACATGCACAAGAATGCTTCATGCCTAGTTTTATTTAACACAAAACTAGCTCAAACATCCATGGTGATTTCACAAGAATATATGTCATTGCATTGTCTAGATTCTTTTCAACTTAGTGTAATAAATCAGAAAATAACATGTGCATGCTTCAATTATTAGGTTTTATTTGTATATCATATGTTAAGGCATTGAGCATATGAAATATTTTCAAAGAATGTAATTGCAAGGAAATAAATAGTGCACTACCAAGCACATCCAGGAGCTGGAAGGATCCCCATATACTTTTTGAGCATATTCATAATCCTTGGTATCCATATTCAATCACATGCATAATTTGTACCACCATAATTATTGAATTCTCTTGCCCCTTAGGCTAAAGAAAATTCATTTTTTCTTAATGCTTCCAGGCCTTCTTATGTCCCTGGAATGTCTCCCATCAGCCTATAAAGACTGCCCCCTCCTTCGTCGTCCATAATCAAACATGAAACTAGATTATTATACTTTGGTCTAGGTCGACAACATTGTCGTTGGTAGCGAATTAATAAGATTGATAAAAACCACGCATATAGCTATGGTAAACTTTCTTAACATAATTACAAAGGGTCGTGTAGGCTTATTCAAAGTTTGAAGTACTATTTTAGCATGAATATCCATTCTGATTTCAAGAAAACAACAGTTGAGTTAAGTTATCAGATTTATGCCATAGTTTGCCACAAAGGCTTAAACATGCCGAATGGGCATGTGCCTACACCTTAACCCAAAAATCAGTTTCTCAAACAAGGACAAAGGGAGAGGAGAGAGACCAATTTCGATTGTAAAAGTTATTCACTCATTCAAAGTGCAAGTTACACATGTTTTTACTTGTTGTGCAGTGTTAAAACTGTACCTTGTGGTAAGAAGAATTAGGCACAAGCTTCCTTTAAGGAGTTTTATTGAGCTATCTGATACCTTAAAACTAAAAGAGATGCAAGGCTTTTCTTTGTGACTTTGAGTAACCACATTTTCTTTGTTGGAGATATGGTTAATCTTGGAGATTTAATTCCTATGAAGAATGTGTATATTACACGCGTAAACTCTTCACGTCCTAAATGCATGCATGTACATATGTATATGTTACATGAAGCATTTCTTGATGAACAAAACAAGATATATTGAACCCCAAAAATGTTATATGTTTTATATTTTATATATTCATCAATGTGCTTTGTAAGTAGCAAATTTGTTTGGTTTCATATGTGTCAATTTGGTCAAGAAAATCAATTGTTTTCATTTATGTACATCGTATATCATAAACTTAAAATAGCAAAGTAGGAAATATCTTTTTGATAGTTTAGTAAGATATTTATAAGAATTGACTTAAATCTAAAAATGCCATGTGCAATATTTCTATCTATAATGTAAAATAAGAAGAATACACAAGTGTAATTTCTGTCTTCAAGTTTATAAATTCATGAAATGCACAAGATAGAATGCAAAAGTTCATTTGTCTATGGTTTTCATTCAATAAAATACAAGAACTTCCATACATAAAGAAATCTAATGATGCCCTTTGACAGAAAACAAAATTACTTGTCAACATGTAAGTACAATTATAGTATGGTTATTGTTCAAGTGACAATCATGATGGTACAATTGCCAACCTGTTCTCATTTATTAAGCCATAGGTAAATCTATTTGAACAAAATATGAGGTAAGAGGCCCATTTAAGGTGAATACAAGAAAGGGCCAATTTCATTTCTAGAAATGAATCAAGATGGAGGTATTTGAAAAGAAGAAGTGGCTTATTTTGCTAATATACTTCTGAAAACAAATCCCTTTAAAATCCTGATGCTTTATCCTTCTGAAGAATATGGAGTTCATCAAGTCTTCAAATAAGCTCATTTAAATTTCATACATATTGTGCAAGTTATTATGTACATGAGATGTGTATTAATTTGTTAAATCGTTTTTCCTTTCTAATACTAATTATTATGTAGGATCCTCTCCATTTTATTGATCTGGTACACACATAGGCAAGTGCATGGATTTGGGGTGATTGAGCATGAATCCATTCCATCATGGATGACAAGGTTAGGGGGTGTAAAGAAAAAAGAAAACATAACACTTCATCTGTGTGTATTCTTGCTAGGGAAGCAACATTATAGATGAGTAATTAAAAAAAACGTTTCACAAAGCTTTGTAGGATCTGTGTATGTGGTAGCTACAACAATATCAACATGAAGGGTGTTATTAATCCGTGCCCTCATATACAACATCAATTTTTGTTTAAAGAAGCAAATTCAAGTATTGTTTTACAACACCTTAATAAGAAACGTGGACATGATTACAACATTATTGGATAAACGATAGTTCATTATGATTTGGTACATTCTCAATTGTTCAAGGTCCAAGATGGTATATTAAAAGTTGGGAACATTCCCTGAAACTTTGAAGCTTCCAAAATCTTAACAACATGTGTCTCAACATACACACTCACAAGTTTTTTCATTAATGATGATGGTAGCAAGCATGCCAGTTTAGTACGACATTAACATGCAGAAAGAATTGAGAAAAATACGATATAGAGTGGAAGCTTAGCCATGAATACCTCTTACAATGTGAAAATCACTTCCACATGCTTCCTAGTGCATGAAAACATAGCATCAAGATGTATTTGAAGGAAAGAGAGAGAGAGAGAGAGAGAGAGAGAGAGAGAGAGAGAGATAGAGAGAGAGAGAGAGAGAGAGAGAGAGAGAGAGAGAGAGAGAGAGAAAGATAGAGAGAGAGCACCATCATAGTGTTTTAGAGATGTGAAACGGGATATTTATCGCACAACATGCAACACGATACACTAGTGTATTTTTGCAAATGGTCTTAATGTATGGTTCGACCCCCCCACGATGATAGAAGGAAGTCTGGTGGGCCTCGCTACCTCGAAGTACAACAGGAGCCTAAGAAAACAAAATAGTAAAACCCAAACCCATAGGATGCGACTTTCGGAGGATTCTGGCTCTTTCACATTATGGGTGAAGAAATTGGCAGTGTAATTCCTTAAAGTTTTAACAAATTTTGTGTAAAGGTACAATTGTACGTCTTCCATGAAGAACAGTAAGTGGAGTTGTAATACACATAAAAATGGAGTTTATAATGTGTTTGAAACTTTTCTGGAAAACCTTCTATGAAGTTTCGTGTGTTCAAGCATTCAAATACATTTGTACAACTGTGAAAGGACAATATAGATTATGTTTTGTGGCAATTTCCATGAAGTTCCAATGAAAATTATTTAGGAAAGTGTTTATTATGTACACGTCATGACGAGTGTATGTTTTAGGGGTGATAAACCATAAATGGCTATAAGAGAAGTGGGGTTTCAGTCTGACATTTAGATGCCAAGGTTACTTATTTGTTTTAGGAGATGAATGTAGCACAACTGTTAACATGTGTTTAGCGGGGGAGTTGTTCAGTCAATTTTGGGAATTTGGACGTGATGGCATAAGGATCGAAGACCCTTAAGTTCCAATTTTCCAAGGATTCCATTTTATTTTCCACATTATGTTTAACATCAAAAACGTATTTCTATCATTGCAACATTGCATTGACTTTGAACTTATTTGAACATGGATCTTAATTATCACATAATGGAAGACCATGCTATAACAGAACAAAGAACGTGTCTAAAAAAAGTCTATTGAGGAAATTGTATCTCATCTAAAATCAAGCATATCATTTTCAGTCGACTAGGCCGAATTTGGGGTTTTGCCCATTCAACCAAGGATTCCATTGAATCCGTTATAATATCCATTTTAAATTGATAAAACCCTCGCACTAGTCTGTTTTCCTCCTTGTATATGGTGTGGGCCACCGTAAACACATCCCCACGAAAGACGCAGTGCTATAGCGTTGAAGAACAATCTTAAATAAAAACTCTAGTGATTGGGAACAATCTTAGAACAAACGTTTTTTTCTATAGATCAAAAACAAGGTTACGAGGAGTAAGTTTACATCATGGTATCTTGCTTACTTATGATCTTGGTCTTAGTTTTTGTTTTTGTGAAACATTCAAGTCTTGAACTTGGTTTATGTGGTTAATGAATGCTATGAACTTGAAATTGTAAGTTTAACATGCCGTTTAGTATGTGTGGAAAAATGAACTCATCTGTCTCAACTTAGAAAAGTTTTTACATTTATAATAACTACTGTTTGATATTTTAAAACATTCCATTCATATGACTTTTTGTTTCAATTCTTATGTAGATTGTTTGATGGTTTTGCAATAAACGATGTTTCCATTTGTTGAACTCGGTAGTACTAGGGGGAGGTAGGAGGAGACGGGAGATAAGGGTTTGCAGGTGGAGTCGAGTGTCTCTCGACTTCTGTGAGGGCGAGTATCGAAGGAGTTAGCTACGGGGCCAACAGTCGCTCTCGACTGTGAGGGGGAGGAGGCTCTCGAGGGCTGTGAGGAGGAGAGCTCTCGAGAGCTGAGAGGGGGAGATCGGGGCAAAGTAAGTTAGTAGTGATAAGAGATCGAGACGTGAAAATAGTATGGTTTTTGGGAAAGAATGAGCATGACGGGCGAGCGAGAGTGACCCCTATCGGGTCGCCCTCGCTCCCCAGACTGCGGTTCGCCCTAAAGTGTGGCGAACCACATAAGGGGTGCATAGGGCATCAACACGCACAATGTCTCGTGCGATCCAGACGGGGTGACGCAGCGAGGCCTACGTCTTGTAAGAAGTCAGCACAGACAAGAAAATGAGACTAAACTAGGCTAGCTAACGCAAGTAGTCACAGAAATGTTTACTACTTTAACACGATAGCACAAGCAAGGGTGCATGTCCCAAGCAAAGAGCTTGAACATCACACCACAAGCCCCAACAGCGCAGAGCAACACGGAGGAAGACGGCAGGCACAAGGCGCCAAC